>MU218659.1:0-19307 GCA_018584345.1 Thuja plicata | reverse complement strand
CCATTGGTAATTGTTGTTTGTTATATTGTTTTCACAATTAATATACATATGAACCATGGAAGGAGGTTTGATTATCACATTGAAGGGGGGTTTGATTATCATCATTTTTATATAGGTTGATCTCCCCTATGTAGTATGTGATATGGACCACCACATCTCAGAGGAACATGGGGGTGTGAATATAGAGGAACATGGAGGTGTTAGTATTGAAGTCGAACATCATGATCCCATGGAAGATGACGGTCATACGCCAGAAAAAAACATTTGAAGATGATGGTATTAATGCATTGATCATTGACACATTTGGTACCGGTGCTACTGGTGCTACTATTGATGAGGCTCCCAATCTACTCTTCTCTCTTCTTTATTGTTATTGGTGAATTTGAAGGTTATTAATGGTTTATCCAACATAGCAATGTCACGTATGCTAAGGTTTGTAATATACGTCATTGTAGTCTATAAAAGGTGAAACATGTACCATTAAGATTGTTTATAGTAATGACTTATATTTTTTTCTTTAGATTGATAGGTGAGTTTCTGTTACCACCATCAAATGTTCTCCCTCACTCGTACCGAACATTATGTGCCATTATGAAACATATTGGAATGGAGTATCAAGAAATAAATGCTTGTCCCAAGGATCATATTATTTATCATAAAGAACACAAAAATCCAACAGAATGCCCTGAATGCCATATAAGCAGATATCGAGATGATCAAATGACAAAAAATGTGCCTCGCAAGGTTCTTTGTTACATCCCCATTATTCCACACTTGAAATGATTATTCAGGTTCAATAGCTTGGCACAATTTATGGATTACCATGCATGCGGTAGGAGTCGAGATGACATTATTCAAGTGCCTATAGATGGTTCATCATTTATGGACATAGAGGAAAAGTGGCCACACTTTAAATAAGAACCTTGAAATCTCAGGCTTTCTTTGGCAGCAGACGGTGTCAATCCGTATGGAGCGATGAGATCTGTTTACTCGGTGTGGCATATTTTTGTTATCAACAATAACCTTCCACCATGGATGTCAATAAAGAGGGAGAAAATTATGTTGGAAATTATTTTTCTAGGTATTTCATTATCTTATAGTTATCTACATGTAATTATAAGTCTTGGAGTGAAATGGCCACAATAATTATCTGATGTTGTTGTTAATTCAACTAGGTAACTACCAAGTGAAATATGTGAATGTATATATTGCTCCTCTTATCGACGAGTTGCTAGTGTTATGGAATGGTTTAACTATGTATGACATCTCTAGACCAATTGGCCAAAGACAATTTCAATTCCATGCAATGCTTGTGTGGACAATTCATGATGCTCCAGGGTTGACACATTTCTGCGGTATGTTATGGTAAATTCTAGTTGTACACGATAATTCTACTTCTAAAAATTAACATATTTAATCCAATTCTATCATTATCTTGTAGGTCTTCAAACAAAGGAAAAAATTTCATGCCCAATGTGTGATTCAAAGATGAAATCTTGTCATTCCAAAACTTTAAGAAAGCAAGTGTTTGATGAGTATAGGCACTTCCTCTCTAGAAATCATAAGTATCAAAGTGCGGAAAAACATCTTTTCAATGGGAAAGAAGAGACTACATCAAAGACCCGAAGAGTGAAACCTCATCTATGACAGTTGGAATATAATAGAATTGGAGGTAATATCATTCCACCTAATGGTTGATGTTTGAAAATTATATATTTTGATTGTGTTTTGTTGGCTAATTATGTAGTTGATGATCTTGAAGGTCGTGAAGGCATCACTGACCAGCTTCCAAAGGGACTAAAATGTTATCCCAAAGAATTTAGGAGGCTTCCCTACTATGAACAACTACAAATTGTGAATTTGTTTGATAATATTCATATTGGAAAGAATTTAACAGAGACACTGTGGAAAATATTGGATGGAAAGCGTGACAAAGAAAAACTTGGCAAAATTTGTAGTGACATTCATGATTCCAATCATGCATTGAAAAATATCATTGAATCAAATAGCAATAATAAAGACTGGATTAATGCAAGTGTTCTTCCTTGGTTACTAACAGAGCAACAAAGTAATCCCATAAAATAAGTGATACGCAAAATTTGATTTCCTATAGGATTTGCTATGAATATAAGCAATGTCATATCAAAGAAGAGTGATTTTGGGTTAGGGATGAAAACGCATGATTAGCATACCTTCATCAAGGTAAGTCACAGTCTTTTGTATTTACAATATATTTGTGTAACTGCATTAAATTTTCATTGTATGAAATCATCAATTGACAATTGTTGTAGTATTTTCTACCCCTATCGCTCCCAGATAACTTCGACAATAATATCAAACAAGTGATATATGATCTTGGAAAATACATGAGGTAAGCAGTGATATTTGTTCAATATATCAAACAAGTAATATATTGTAAAGTCTTGTATTTATATATTTTCTTGTCTTCAATCCCTTGTAGGTGGCTTTCATCAAAAGAAATCCATAAAGAAGATATAAAATGTTGGAAGAAAAGAATTCCTCACCTAATGTGTGAAATGCAAAAGTCTTTACTTTCAACCATTTTAAATGCACAAGAACACTACCTCATACACCAAGTTGAGGAGATTGAATTGTGTGGACCTGTATATGCTAGGTCAATGTGGATGGTTGAGAGACACTTGAAATTTTTGAAGGGTTTGGTACGACAGAGAGCACGTCCCGAGTGTTCTATGGTTTTAGGATATATGGTATACCAGATGATGGTGTACGTTACTCAATATCTTCCTAATCTTGCAGCTAAATCCCATATAGATGACATTTGGGATCTTGAATCCATTAAAAAATCTAAAGGAGAGTACTTAGTGGGCAACGGTAAATTTTGGAAACTGAAAGGTAATAAATTCTAAGATGTTATTGTAGTTAATTAATTCTTAATCTTCAAAATAAATCTTTTGTAACTGATCATGTATTTACTTTTGTATAGTTGCTAAAGAGTGGGATGCAATATATTTATTTATTGAAAACAATCAAGATTGGATGATGGTTTGGATTGAACGATGTCAACATTATGGTTATAGAATAAAATTGGAATCTATGTCTTCATTGGTCATACACGCTCATCATAATGGAGATCCCAATGTTACACAAAAGGAAATAGATTTAGCATATGGTTTAAGAGATCGCTAGGTACTTATAAATTTGTTAATCAACCATATGTTTTTCCACTCATGATGCAATAATTTATACATGTTTGACATATTTGTAGGTGAAACACCACAAGGATATGTTCTACAATGGTTATAAATTTTGTATCAAAAAGTTGGATGACACGAAGAGAACTTGTGATTTTTGGGATAAGTACAGTCTTCCAGGTGACCAATATTTCATCTAGAAATGACTTACATCCTTAAGAGTCACAAAATTGATACTATGGTATTTTGGTTGATATACTGGACTATGACTTTAATTACTCCAAATTAGTTCTCTCCGTCGTGAGATGGTACAGACTACATCTCAATCAAAGTGATCCTGATAGAACTGTTATTGAACATGACAGTGGATTTCCAATGATTAATACAAGGTTGTTTGAGCCAGTTGGGGAAGAGCCCTATGTTCTTCCAAGCCAATGTGAACAGGTATTTTACTTGGAGGTTCCACATAAACTGGTTTGGTCATTTATTGTTAGACATGATCCAAGAGGAAGGCCGATAAAGTATAATGTGATGGAAGAAGAAGATACTGAAGAAGAGGAAGAAGTGGATGATGATGTAGATGATTATCACGATCGAGAGTTAGTCAAAGAAGAATATGAAGAAGAAGAAGATGGTGATGATGCTACTAATCACGATGATGATGAGGAGTATGACGATGATGATGATGATGATGATGATGATGATGATAGTTGGGGTGATGATGTCG
The DNA here is from genome assembly GCA_018584345.1 of Thuja plicata. Classification (NCBI taxonomy): domain Eukaryota; kingdom Viridiplantae; phylum Streptophyta; class Pinopsida; order Cupressales; family Cupressaceae; genus Thuja; species Thuja plicata. Next base: position 15,407 of record MU218659.1, on the reverse strand, counting down.
TCAACGACGATGATCTTGATGATGAGATGGATGAAGAAGAATAGCAATTACATGAATGGAATTAATGTACAATTATGCCAGATGTTTGGCATGTTTTAACAATTGTTTTGGGTTAAAATCTGCACTTTTTCCACTAATATGCTTAGGGTTTCATATTAATGGCATTTTTGGTTTATCGTGAATATCTAATTAACTATCTTATTCACCTTGTTATATATGTCCTACTTATATCTTTGATCTTTTGTTACGAGAAATTTCATTGTAAAAGAGTGTATTTAATATCTAAATACTATCTTATGGGATTTGCTTCTGATAATTTTCTATTTCCTTGCACATCAATGATGTTAAATCACAGGGGATTCTCTTTTTTCCCTGCAATGGAGTGAGCTAATTCTGAAAGAATAAATAGATAATATTAAAAATTTATATTGTCCTTCATAAGATGTAATAAAAACTATAGAGTGAACTATGTTTGTCTTATTATATAACTATTATCTTTTGTCAGGTATCCCACACAGTCTCATGGATTGTCAGGTATAAGTCAATACACACCATAGAGATTAATGTCCTTTACCATTTGTAAAATATCTCTCTCATTGCCACCTATCTCTCTCATTTCATGAAGTTTGGGTACTAGCGAATAGGTATTTGTCAGATTTGTCTTCCTTGAGCGAGGAAAATGTAGGAATGGAAGAAGAAAGTGAGACATCTAGTATGTCTAAAACAAGGAGATTGACTCGAGGTCAAAAGATTAGAAAGAAATTCAATAATCGCATGGAATTTTTCCTTTCTCAAAGGGGTCATGCTCTTATGATGATGAGAGAAAATGTGACTCCGAGGTGCCCTTTAGGTACAAACATCTACAAAAACAATGGGTCCCCAATGAACTTCCTTCAATAAACATTGACTTTTGTTTTAGAGAGAGGATATAGCGCATAGCACTGACTTCAATACATGGTAAATGGGCCTATTTTCCATGGATGGCATAAAGGTCTCTTACAATAAAGTTGTCAAATTGATGGAGTATGTTGGGCCTTGTTATGATTACAATAGTTGGATGCAGATTGTTATATATATAAAAAGTATGTGTAGATATGGACTCGTAGAAAATTATATACAACAAAAAGTTTGTGAACAAAGTAAAACAATAGCTATATATATACATTGATAGGAGGCCAAAAGCATCAGGGAATATTGCAGGTTTTATAAATAGCACATGACCTGTCTCAACTAAGAAGCAACCCAATTGCATGTTTGAGGCACGTGAGGGAAATTGTGTATTTCTATGTGTGGTCAAATCAATACATGGAGGCAAAGAGCTACTTGTCGATTACAATTTGGATCACATAGATACATATAAACCCACTATCATGGACGAGGTGGTACGCACTATGCACCATTTAAAATTGTTTAAAAATAAAAAACTCTCTTCTTTTAATTGAACACGTGTTTTAACATGTGTCAATAATTTTTAATTTTTGAAATACAAGGCTATAGTATGGATCAACAAACACACGATACGCATGGAGATGATGGTTCTCATGGGAATTCTTCTTCCCAAAAGGTAAAACTCATTCTTTTTGTATAAATGCACATACAAGAAAAATGTTAATGTGTATTTTTTGTTATGTTTTATTATTCACTAATATTTTGGATAGATTTTAAATAAAGTGCTAATAATATTGTTCTCACAAACGAGTACTAATCTGAAAAGGGAAAGGAAAAAGTAGTCCATGAGGACCTGCAGGATGAGCAAGATCCATTCATTGTTGATTTTTCATTAGACGTTGATCATGTGGTTGCACTGCAAAAGGTCCTTCGTGTAATTTCAAGAGAGTTAACTTGATTGGCAGATATTCAACCTCAGAGTCTTGAAATAATGATGAGAGAGGATGAGTTGGCTCACCATGTTCAGACTTATACAGTAAGTATTAATGTAGTTTTTAATTATAACAAAAGTACAATAATGGTTTTTATAGTATACTCTTTTATTTGTGTCAATAACTAAAATACATGTGTTATTTTTATAAAGGACGCTAAAAAGATTTAAGTGTCGTGCCCTAGATGTAGATACTTCAGGCGGTTCAAGTAGATCACATGTTCTATCGTCCACTTGTGCTTTTCTCGAACAATATTTTTATTTAATAGCTCTAACAATCTTGTCCATGGTTGTCCATAATTTCATGTTATCTTCTAACAATCTTATTTTTTAGCACCTACTATTGATCCTATGTTCACTACGCTGCCTGCTACAAGGATCAGAACAATAGAGGTATTGCCGCCTGCAATGTCGAAAACATTTAGCTTGGCCACAAGTGCGCTGGCAATTCCTATTATTGGTAAGTAGATTCATCTTTTTCTCTCTCATTTATCATGTGTTTATTTCACTTGAACTATTCTTTCTTAGGGGGAATTTTGTAATATAAGATTCATTTTATGTAGGAGGAAATGACCAAATTCCTGGATGTACTCGTGTTAGATGTACAGGAACAATAGAGAATTATGATCAATTGCTCATGAACATTGAAGATGGACTTCTCATGAGAGTAGCCCATCTTCCAGGTACTTTAAAGGTTGATCCTTTTTTTTACTATACAATCTTATACTCATAATGTAATGCACTAACCCCCTGTGCAGTCCCTTGCACTAATTAATAACTCATTATTATTTTGCAAGGAATAATCTATTTTATGAAAAACTTAATGATGAATGTTTGCGCATTTTCGGGCCGACCATATGCACATGGTATCATATTTTAATTTCATTGCTAGATCAGATTTCCTTTCATCCCTTTCTTCAAGTATATTAAAAGGTAGCTTCACTTCATTTATGAATCTAATATTTTTTTCTCTTAAAAGGTGGAAATCACAAGATAAAGAGTTAAAAGATAAACTCATTGACTCTATGATAACACTTTTTGGACCCAACACCTTTCAAAGACTTAGGCTCCTTGAGAAAGTGGGGCTAAATTTGAAGTATATTAGGGACAACTATAGGACCCAAATAGAATGCAACCCTTATTACAAGTACCCCTATGTTCCTATTAATGAGTGGGAGAATCTTAAAAAGGATGCACTTGAGAGACGCGCAAGACATGATGGAAAAATAGTATCACCTGAGGAAAGAAGGTACGTGATAATCTTAATAATGAAATTATGTACTATTTACTCTTTGTACTTATGTGATCTAACATATTTCAAACATCACACAAGTTTCCTGACACATCAAAGGCAACAGAAGCAACAAAACAAAAGCACGGGCAACAAAAGCTCAGCTCGGGTGGATATTCAAAACTTGTTGCACGAATTGTAAGTAATAGTAAATGAGAAACCGTATGCAAATATTTATAAATTGTAATCAATTTATTTTTGATAAAATTCACTACGTACAATAAAAGTGTAAGCCTTGGAGTTCAAACAAAATATTTAAGAAGAGGACAAGAAAGTAGGCTACAAACAAGGCTATACAATTGTGGGTGAACAATTCTGATCAAAGAGTGCACAATGCTCTTCTGGTGGATCTGTCGAACAGGTAAATAAGCCAATTGATTTTTATTTCAAGTTGAATACTTTACCAATTACTCTATTTGATGTTAAGTTCCAACATAAAGTGAATATATTTGTTTTAAGTAAGGAAACAATGATTATATATTTATTTAAAATTTTAAAGTGGTTATATTTATATGTACTAAATTGAATGATTAACATTTATCTGTATTTGTCTTGTATTTATATGTATATATTGTCGATAAATGCACTAATTATTTACATTGGAATGTAGTTTGCCGATCTTGAAACACCATCCGAGCACGTCAACAGAGGCGTCGATTCAGATGTGCATTGTAGAACTGAAGGTATACATTTTCTATTTGAATTTTGATTATTGATTTATTAATACAAGTAAACATTTTAAATTGAATTTGGCATAGTAATAAAAATTTAATTATAATTGCAGATGCAGAGAATGTAGAGGTTCTCGATGAGCGTGTTGAGGTTCAAGCTACCGAGCAAGAAGATGTGGTTGCACAAGGTAAAGAGCATCACGTTTATGTTTTTTAAAGTACTGAAAGGCTTGTAACAATTATGATAATATGTTTTTAAATTAACCTCAATTATGATAATATGTTTTTAATTTAACCCTTTTATTTGTAATTATAGAGAATTAGAAAAAAAAGAAAAAGTTAAAAAAGAAATGATTCTCATTTAATATGCAACTTATTTGATAATGACTGATGTTTATGTCTTGATGTTGTAATAATAAAATTATTATAGTTACTCTTATTTTTAAAGGTATATTTTTAAAGGAATGCATGATATGATTAAATTATATACATGGTATACTAATATGTTATATTTTAAGACAAGTCATCATAGAATTAGGTAATATATATATCCTCTCATACAATTATGAATCTTGTAGGTTTGGGATCATAGATATTACCTTAATATCTAACAAGAATTGGTTCTCCATTGTAGTTATGAACCGTTGGGTAGGTAACCTTATGAGGAGGTCTAAGTATAACTTATTTGTAAGTAGAATCTAATTAGGATCTCACTCTTGTTCACCTAATTGGGTGGAAGCCAATGGAGGGGGACTCTACCCTAGAAAGGGGTGGCGTAACCAATTCTACCATCCTTTAAAAGACTGGTTTTAAAGTTAAACCCGAACTACGATGTCTCTATGAGTTACATAGGCAAGGCCATATATGATGAGCCCCCAAGGCATTAGGTCTGGCCCTTAGGTCTTGTACTTTTGAGTTCTTCCTTGATCTTGCCACCCCTTACAAATATTTACGTAGGCAAGGCCATTAAAATAGAATGGTAGTGGTGATTCAATGCATCTACAACCTCAACAACATGGCACCATTGATCCAATAATAGCAAATACATTACAAATGCCAAGCTAGTCACGATCTCAATGAATAAACAATGTATATATATAAAACAATATATGGTTCACAACAACAACAAACATGCAAAGACAGAAATAACATCATACATATATATGTATATATGTATATGTGTATGTGTGTGTGTGTGTGTGTGTGTATATATATATATATAAGAGCTCATAACAGGGTCATGTGGTCCTCAAATAGTGAGCTCATAAATAATGTATGATGCCCTAGCTTGCAGACCACGAGCCATCAAGACATTTCCTCATGAAATGATGATAAATGGGGAGTACCACATAGTGAATATCAAAAGCAAAACAAATAAAGAGAGATCAAACATTGCATGCTATCAAAATAGAATGGCAGTGGCGATTCAATGCATCTACAACCTCAACAGCATGGCACCAATTATCCAATAGCATCAAATACATTACAAATGCCAAGCTAGTCACGGTCTCAATGTAATAAACACTGTATATATAAAATAATATATGGTGCACAACAGCATCAAGCATGCAATGATAGCAATAACATCATACATATATATGTATATGTATATATGTATATATGTATATATGTATATATGTATATATGTATATATGTATATATATGTATATGTATGTATGTATATATGTATATGTATATAACAAACCAAGCTCATAACAAGGTCATGTGGTGCTCAAACAATGAGCTCATAAACAATGCATGATGCCCTAGCTTGCAGCCCGCGAGCCATCAAGAAATTTCCTCATGAAATGATCATAAACGGGGAGTACCACATAGTGAATATCAACAACAAAACAAATAAAGAGAGATCAAACACTACATGCTATCAAAATAGAATGATAGTGTTAATTCAATGCAAGATTACAACCTCAATAGAATGGCACCATTGATCCAATAACAACAAATACATTAGAAATGCCAAGCTAGTCATGGTCTCAATGAAATAAACAATGTATATATAAAATAATATATGGTGCACAACAGCAACAAGCATGCAATGACAGCAATAACATCATACATATATATATATACATATATATATATACATATATATATATACATATATATATATGTATATGTATATGTATATATACATATATATATTGTTAGAGTAGTTATATAATAGCTAATAATTAAAGCATTTAATTATTAGTCTATAAAATTTCAAAAAATTTAGAAAAACCTAATTTTTCAAGGTTTTTTGGCGTTTTAAATTCTGCGCGCAGTTTTTTAACAAAGGTGCCACCGCCGGGCCACCACCGCTCCACCAGGGCTCGGCCACCGACGGCGGCGCCCCCCTCTGCTCTGCGGGCTCCGCCTTCCTCAGGCCCCCGCCACCCACCGTCCTCTGTGGCCCCCGCTCCGCTGCCGCTCAGCCGCTCCACGGACCGTCCCTATCGGCGGCTCTGTTCTTTGCGCCGCCCCGCTCACGCCGCTCCACGCCCAGCTCCGCCACCCCCGCGCCGCTCCGCCGGCGCCCACCGCCTTCGCTCCGCCCGGCGGGTAGTTTTAGCCCCCGCGGGCTTATTTGATAGGCTGGTGGTCATATGAGGGTCTGGGGGCTTCGGCCCAGCCCCCTAAGCCCGCCATGTGCCCGGGGGCCCAGATTTTTTTAGCCCCAGGGGCTTAATTTTGCTTTTTGGGGCCCTTTTGACCCTCCTGGAGTGTTTTCGCTCTATCTTGAGCATCCAGGGGTCTTTTTCTGACTTCCATATACCGTCGGAAAGCTCTTTCCAAGAAATTTCCAATGATGGGGGTTAGGTTTTTGGGTTTTTCCATTTTGATAGCATTTTCTACTGTTGACGTCCGATGTCTATTTTTTCCTTCCGGGAGTCATATCTGGCTCATCCGGACTCCATTTTTGGCAAATGAGATATCATCAGAAAGCTGATTCAGTGATCTACTCAGTTGCAGGGCTCTTTTTTCTAGATTCTACTCTAGGTTTTCTCTCCTCCGAGTTTGGCAGTTTATGCACTCTAGTGGATTGCTTGGGTTTACAAGTCCTGGGATCTCTTCTATTGTACTTCTGGTTCACTCTTCTTTCTGACTTCTGAGCTTGTATGCTTCTTCTGATGCATTCTTTATTCTATAAATGCACTGAGATAAAGTGCCTACTTCTGTATATCTGGGATCTTGTACACCTTGTGTGTTTTTGTACTCGCACTCTGTTATAAAGTGCCATGGGGTGTTATGATGCTTTTGCCATTTTAGGCGCATCCACCTTTGTCAAATGAGCGTACCTTCCACAACATTAGCCCATGCAGTGTGTCAGTGACACCGCCCTTTATCCTGTGTTTGTACTTCTATTGCACTGTTGATGTTTCTGGCATTGCATTTCAATGTTCTTGTCACCTCTCCTAGTTCAGCATTATGGGGGGGTTCACCTGTTGGTTCTATTGCTTCCTAGTTTGATTGATCAGCTCTTCAGACATTGTCTTCTCTACCTGGTCATGCACTTCAGTGGGGGTTCCAACAGTCTCTTCTGACAGAGTTTACAGTTCTTTTCTTCGGAGATGCTTCTTGCTCATTCTTGTTCCTCTCTCTGGGACATCTTTTCCCTAGATTGAAGGCTTAGTTTCCTTCATCTAGTTTGCTTCTTTTTTTGGGTACCTGATCAGGCCTTGTTGCCGGGACCCATCTTTCCTGCTTTCTGCAGTAGTTTAGCTGTTTTGCGTCTCCCTAAGTTACACTTAAGGGGGGGTGTTAGAGTAGTTATATAATAGCTAATAATTAAATCATTTAATTATTAGTCTATTATACTCTATGCTTAAGTTTCACTTAGGCAGCTTATATTTCTTTAGGGTTTCACCTTTAGGGTTTCGGTATCCTTTATAAGGAATCACTGCTTTGTATTTCATTAAGGAGATTGTAATATTTTCATCATTGTTAATAGAAGTTTTATTCTTGCAACATGGATTTCCAGTCTCTGGCTTTTTGGCCGCCATAGCTTCTTCTCTCTTCTGTCTTTTGCTTCTGTCTTGTAACTGTCATGCATGCAGGTGATCTTGGGAGATTAGCTTTCAGCCTAATCCTAACATATATATATATATATGTATATATATATATGTATATGTATATATATGTATATGTATATATATGTATGTATATATATATATGTATGTATATATATATATGTATGTATATATATATATGTATATATATACATATATATGTATATATATGTATATGTATATAACAAACAGAGCTCATAATAGGGTCATGTGGTGCTCAAACAGTGAGCTCAGGAACAATTCATGATGCCCTTTATTTGTTAGAAGGTTGGTCAAACACATATTTCCTTGACTTCTCATTGGAAAATAGAAAATTTGAAACTTCTCAATTTTATGACCCAGAGCTTAACTCTGAAAGCCACTTTGAATCCTACTCCAAATAACACTATAGGAAGAATGGTAATTTAGATTCATGTTCAGTTGCAAATATAATTCTCAACTTGAACCTACATTATATAGTTATGTTGAGTCTTCTCTTACTTTGCATCTTCATTCATGATTCTGATATCTAGAAGATTACTTCTCGAAACTTTACCTCAACAATCTGCATACTATTTTAATAGCATGGATTCAAGCAAGATGCTAATTTGTTGATATTGACTACATGGCAGAAATTCCATCAACATTTATCATAAGTATGTTTAGAGGAATGGGGTTCAATTGCATGCATATAACCATTTATTAAAGTGATCTACTTTCTGTCATGAAAAGCATTAATATCCTAAAAGAGGTCTTCTTTATCTTGCAACTTTCTAGTAGATTATTCAGATAAGGGTAATTGTGGCTATTACCACTAAAAATTCATTTCAAGGAATCAAACTAGCAATATTAACTACCATACCTGCCAAGGCCTTTATACCATTCGTATATTTCTAGGCATTATATTGAACATTTAAAACTGCTTGCATTATATTGAGCTCATTATATTTTTTTTAATAATATACAATAGTGTCACAATTACGATGGATTCCAGAAAATGATCGACACCAAAGCTATACATGCGACGGCCAGATGTCAAAAATTGCCCATAGCTGGACGTCGCATGTATAGCATATCCGTCACACAACCGTCGTAATTGTAACAATCTTAAAGTGTAATGATGACATGCTAAACAACGTAGCCAATGCTTATTACAACAGTTATTGACATCACAATAATGACACACATAACAGACGTCGGTGGTTCTGACACCAAAACTGCAACACCAGCCTATGTCACTTGGTCGATGGGGTAGTGTCAGAATTGTGACACATAGGCCTCAGAAAATAGATGTTGGAATTATATTGAGATGATGTACTGAGAGGGGAGGGGTGAATCAGTACCTCTAAAACTTTTCTTGGTTAGCCCATTAAACCTTAGTCATCAGTTTGTAATTTCTCTCATCTAACTGTTCATCTTTATTTATGCATATGTAATCATATCATACATTATTTTTAGTATGTAACCATAATAGAAACATTCATGAAAATAGATAACACATGACATAAGGTATGATATCGCAGAAAACTCCTGTTAAGAAAGTAAAAACTGCGGTGGGGATTGTTACCCACAAAACTTCACTATCTATAGATAAGAAGGGCCTGGTTAAGGCTTACAATTTGTCACTTCTGATGACCTCCCCTGTTAGGAGTATTATAGTGGAGACCTATTAAGATCTACTTCATTTGAAGCTTTAGCAACACTGTTAAGTGTGCACTCTGTTAAGAGATTTGGAAAGAACGGTTAAGTCCACCTTCTACAAAAAGATTTTAGATGTGATGCACTTGTTAGAATGCAATCATCTAAGTCTTTGATCTGATGATAAATGAAATCTTCAATTGCTGATAACAGATCCTATAAAGCTTCATACATATTAGTAATCATCCTTCCATGATTGAATAATACCTTTATCTGCTTATCGGTAGCCTCTGTGTGTTCTTGACAATTGATATATTTTGTTTCTGACCTTTGCATGAATTATGCCTTCTTCTCCTTAGATGCTCTTTGTGGCTATCATTAATAAAGAATTCATGTACTCACAATTGAGTATGAACATCTATTTATACTAATTTAGATTCAATTCTTGATTCATGCATCACAAGTTAACTCTAGATCCAAGGTTTACAACTTGACCTTGATCTTTAGTTAGATATGCTTTAGATCCATTAGGATGTTTTAAAACATTTACATAAAGCTTGCATGACCACCAAATTATGATTTAAAACAAAATAAAACTCTATAAATAGAATTACATTGCTTTATCTGTCATGTAAAAATCAGATCCACAATTTGCAGGTTCTTTAACTGTCTGTCGGTTCTGATGGTCAGTTTTCTTGGTCGTCGGTGTTCCTTTCTTGAACTTGTCATCGGGTATGCATTTTCTATTTCTGTCGGGTAAGTTCTGAAAACTGTGTCACCGGTAATGCTTGTGTTCGCCGGTGATGCTTGTGGTCGCCGGTGATGCTTGTCGCTTTTATACTTAGCATTTTTCTCAAAATATTTGTCATGTCGGGTATACTTGCATTTCACCGGTACCACCTCTGGTTTTCCAGTAATGCTTGTTGTCTGTCGGTAATGCTTTGTCAATGTTCTTCACTAAGTGTACTCATGGAAAAATAATATCATCAATCTCCCCCTTTGACATTAGTATAAAAAACATGATATGTGCAACAAACTGAGTGTATTAGTATGTACACCTGTGTATACTTCTTCCTTAGTCATTTGAATGACTCCCCCTATGTATATGTCGGTAAGTGTAAGTATATATACATATTCTTTATTTTTCTTTTCCTCTTTTTCATCTGATATATGTATTGTACATAACTATATACATTTTATTTTCTCCTTTTTTGATTCTAAAGGCAAAGGTACTTATAGCTTTTCAAAAAGGTGGGAATGTGAGGACTTGATTTCCTCCACCATCTTTTCCCATTTCTCCTTCAACATTTATAGAGCCATGTGCTCTAGTGAAATATGTACATGTATTTCATAGATGTTGTCAACTACAGACATCTCAGGGGTTGCTATCAGATTTCTAGCATCAGAAATATGTTGCTGTGAAATGGTAAGATTGGGCAGGATATGTGCTTGTAGTTCAATAATCTCACCTCTGAATTGTGTCTCAGCATCCCATATTTGTTGTCTTAGCCTATTTGCCTCTATGACCATGTCATGATGTGCCTTTATGTTGTCGGCATGCGAGGTTAGGCTTTGTGCACTTTTTGTGACATTTGAATCAATTTATGCTAGTTTGTCACTGTTTTCTTTTCCAAAATTCTCCAATGTGCACATTTTCTAAACTAAGGTGATTGCTTCAGCAATCATCGGCTCTAATTCATCACTGAGTTATGAGAGCTTTACCTTGTTCAATGCCACTTCTTGGCTGATTTTATCAATTAGCTTGAATTGATATTTTTTTTCTGCTTTCTCTTCCATTGCTTGATCTGCCTCTATACCTTGCTCTGTTATAGTGTCGGTGAGAAAAATAATTTGTTCCTTTACTGAAGCATTTTCTTCAAGTTTTACTTCAGGAACTAGTTGTTGGAGTCTCTCTTTAGCTTTTTCAAGCACCATGTTTTCCCTATGTTCTTGTATCATCTTCTTTTGTATGGCTTTCCTCTGACAAAGCACTCCAAACTCTTGAATTTTGTCACTGTCCAATGTGGTAATGTCCCAGTTTGGAACTTCAATGACTTCATCAAGTGTCATAGCCAATATATCCTTCTTTACTATTTTCTTTTTCTTCTTCTTTGACTAGGTGGTAGGTTGATGTACCACCATTTGTAAGGCTTGAGATTGGGTTGATTTTGTTGGTGACTGTCGAGAGGATGAGGCATCCTTTTGTATTTGTTCTATGTTCATCGGTTGGTTTGGTGAAGATGTCTCCTCATGTACCTTAGGTGTATCAGCAGATGAATCTTCTTTCAGTTTTAATTCCTCATTTTTCTTGACTTCCCCACTCTTATATTGCATTTCAACCTTTCTCATTGTATCATCAATTGTTTTATCTGCCTCTTTACTTTTTTCTTTTGATACATCTTCCTGCTCATCGGTTGCATCCTTCATTTCAGTATCGATATCCTTAGGATTGTTGGATGTACCTTGGTTTTCATCAGTACCCATATCCTTGGGTATATCATCATCTTTCTTAGATGATTTATCCTGATTTGACTGTATATCAATAGAATCTATTAACTATATTCATATTTGTCAGTGTATTGACAGTTGTAGTGTCAATAGCTATGTCTCGTACGTCGGTATTACCCTTAGTAGCATTGATGTCTTCATATTTTTGGACCTCTGTTGTAGGGTCTTTTCCTGTAATGGTGTCGACAATGTTGTCTAACCATGAATCATCATTCATATCAACATCTAAGTTACCCTTTATTAAAATTTCATCTTTGGTAACTTCTTCATCCTCCAAGTTAATGTGGATGGGGCTTTCAGGTACTTGATTATCTCTGCCATCCTTTGACCAATCTTCATCTATAACATCTGTTTGTTTTTGGCCTGTGATATGTATCTCTTCACTCTCCAACTCAACTGTTGAGTTACTTATTTTGTTGATAGGTTCCTTTTCAGGACTACTCTCTTCATATGGATTTAGTATCTCCATATTTTGTGAGTGTCTTCTTCCAGCTCTATAAGTTTCTCTTGAAGAAATTTGTAAGCTCTCATTTTTGGTGAGAATTTCTTTATATATTTCCCCATGACTTCATTGATTTCTTCTTTTGTTGATTCAGGAGGCATAAGAGAGACTAGTACTCTTTCTCTTATCATCTTCTCCTTATGGAGTGCAAAAGTGAATCTAGAAGATATTTTATCTAATAGTTCTTGTGGAACATATTTTATCATATTTTTTTCTATTGTATCCCATTGTAACCATTTCCTAATTTTTGGATGTTTAACAGATGCAGCTTCAGAAATGTACTTACATATGTTATCAATGTCATCAGATGGTGATGTAACCTTTTCTTTTTCCTTTGCTAGTCTGACAGTGTCAGGTTCATCCATTGCTGAATCTTCTAATTATTCATCAGTCTGAACATATTTTCTCCTGTTTGCAGGTGCCCTAGCTGGTTGTTTAGCCTTTTGATGTGCAAGTTTCCTCTTGTACACCTTCCCTTTTACCATGGGAGAAGGAATAGCATATTGTGCTATTTGGCTTCTAGTTCTATCCTTTTTAGGTAGAGGAGGAGGTGGTGAATCAGACTTCTCTTCTTCTAATTCATTTGTCTCTACTGTATTACTAATGGGAAGTTGTTCCTCAGTGTCTTCCTCCTTACTTTGTTGTTCCTCCTTACCTTCTTCTTCTTATTCTCCATCAGAAGACATTTTCAAGTTCTTTTTCAGATTCTTGACCATTCTTTTAGACTTCTTTACAGCCTTCTTGACAACAAGATTTGATTTAATCTTTAGTTTGGAGTCCTCATAGGTACCAAATATTAATTGTTTGTTGTCAACGGGTTCATTTAACAATGCCTGAATGCATTCCTTTGCTAATCCTATTTTGATTTCATAATCCAAATTTTCAAGCCATGATTTCCTCAGAACTACAGCTTGTATGTAAGTGAAATCTGTATCCACCATAAAACATATCTCTTCTCTGTATTCCTCTATCAGACTCTTCAGAATTCTGTTCCTAGCTTGTAGCATTTCCTTAATGGTCTTAAAATACTCATGCATTACATTGTCAAAGTTTGTACCAAGTGATTCTATGAATTCACTTATTTGCATGGTAATCATTCTACTTGTGTCCCATGCTACTTTTCCTATGGAAGGAAAATACTCTTCAAAGTAAAAGAATATAAACATTATTAGGGAACCAAACTTACATGTGTTTGTCCTTGAAGACCTTATTGTGCACATGTTCTCCTCAAATTAATGTAATAGGATCTCTGCCAGATCCATCTTCTTCCCCTGTTTGATGATCTTATATGTTGTACTCATGGCAGTGCTAGAAATGTTGTTCGTTCTACTTGCCTGGAATATCTTGTATCCAACCACACATGCTCCAAATTTCATCTCTGTGTCGGTTATGGTGTTTACTTTTAGTGCCCTCTTGTCTGATTTTGCACCGGTTAACCTTTCCACTTCTGCAAGAGATGGATTTTTATGAGCTTGAGGTTTGTCGATTGTTGGATAACCAGTCATGACATGTATAAGATCCTTTTTTATTGCCTTTCATTTTTTCAGCCATAGAGTGTTGTCATGGATTCTTCTTAAAACAATTTTGATCCACTATGTTTTGAAAACCTTGGGAAAATGCAGTGCATTTGTCAGTCCCTTAACTTCCAAGTGTTTATGCTCTTCTTTGAGATTTCCAGCATCATCACAAAGTGCTCCATAGGTGGTATCAAGGTTTAGATCTCCTATCTCTGAGATCTTGTAGTGAATGTAGGACCTTATGTCCTCTACTAGCAAAACCCTAGGTGGGATTCAGGAGAATGCTCCGGAATCATCTGGTTGAGAAGCTATTTCAGGGTGTAGTTTATACTTAGGATCAGCACACGCTCCCCTATTGACAAGTCTGAATGGTTTCTTCTTGTCATCCTTAATTTTCTCTACCCTAGAATCTGATGCCATCGTATTTGAAATTTAGAGCTTTCCGTAAATCAAAACAGTGCTATCGGTGAGTGGATTAACTTACTGAATTTCTGTGATTGCCTTTAAATCTGAATTCTTAGTGATTGAATTTTGCTGGGTTGCTTCTCAAATTACTCTTAAATCGCTCTATTCTGCTCTGCTTTGCTCTGCTCGAAAATTGCGGGTGCAAAAATGAGCTTACCCGTCGGGCTTTTATACCTTTTTGTGCCCTAACTTGTCATAAATGCTTACCAACTCGTCAGTTTATGAAGACTGCTTTTGTCGGTAAAGACATTCATAACACTATTGGTGTCTATGCAAAGTGTCAGGGTCGCTAGCGGTTTTGGAGATGTCACCGATGCTCGTCAGTGAGGTTGCGATGACAGCTTTTGTGATTCACTATTCACCGATATCCGTTTGTTTACACTTAGCTTGTGTAATGACCAACACATTCCTGTAAGTAACGCTAACTTTTTCTGTGTGTGTTCACCGATGCATATTGTGCCCAATAACCAATGGTTGCTTTTCAACAGTTTAGTACATAAAAATGTATTGCATCTTTATTCATGCTAATATTACAATATGAACTATATATAATGGAGCTGATGCATAGTAAAACTTGTCATAATGCAGTTCCATACTTACTTGTGCAATCTAGTTAGATGTAGTGATGTCACCAGATCCAGTGGATGGGGTGTCACAATTTGCATTGCTTGCTCCAGCACCTTCAGTGTTTGTGTCTTTTACCCACATCTTGTTTCTCATTCTTTTGATACACTAGCACATTTGACCTTAAATTGCGACCAAACATTTCGACCATGAAACAAAAATCTTTAGGTTGGTCGCATGTAGAAGGAAAACTTTTTTTTTTTTTTAATACATGCCCTGTGTTGGTCAAAATTTTAACCAACACAGGGCATGTATTAAAAAAA
>MU218652.1:12548-33274 GCA_018584345.1 Thuja plicata | reverse complement strand
GGTATCCCTCCATGAACCTCTGTTATTCCCCTCTAGCGCGATCATTATTGAAATGTACGATGGCGGTCTCATGGCATGAGTGTGGGTTTAATCGCTCTGTGCCTTGGGAATGGAAATATTTGATAGGGAAAACTTCTGTCTGGTGCTTCTATTTTCTCCGTAGACACAAAAGAAGAAGACGTTATCAGTCCCAGTGGCGGAGGCACCAGAGCTTGCAAGAGCACAGTAAGCAAAGCCATAGGCAAAGGCAGGAGCCATACCGATGCACCATTCGTTCGAAAGATCCAGTCCCCTCAGCATCTCTTCTAGTTCCAGTCCCAGATCCGGTTTCAGTTCCAGCCATTGACCCAGCCCCCTTTCAGATTATTGCAAAGTTAGTTCTCATTTTATGCGCATATCTCCAGTGGGGGACTCGCTTCGGTTAATAGCTCTTGGTCGAAGGTTCTTTCTTTCCCCGTCACTGAGCCCACCCTCAATAAGAAAGGCATTTTCTCAGCCCCCCTTCATATTATTGTTTAACTTGCGTAAATGTGAGTGGGCGGGTAGCGGTCAACACCTGGAAAGATCCGGCAGCTCTGCTAATCTCAGGACCTTCCCAATAGCGTATAGTTCTACGTAGCTAACAGAAGAATTCGTCGTTATGGAGATTCTATAGTTTAATACCCCGCAGAAGCATATGCCCTACAATTCTATGGGCGAGCAGATTCAGTGCCTATTATTTATTTTGTTTACCTGAAGCCCGTTGATTAGATTGATTCAGTTGATCCACCAGTAGCAGACCCAAATGCAATTTGTTTTCCGGATCCCTATCTTTTTTCATAGGGCATTCCATTCAGCACCTCGCCCCCCTCTATCTATATGGCCCTTCCATATCGAGACCGAGATCCACCAGTAGCGGAATCACTAGGAACAGAACGAAACAGTCTCCATTTAAGCAGCTTAAACACCAGCTGATCGAGATCGAGAGCCTATAGATCCATATCCCGTAGCAGATTCCCCAGTTTACTACCCAGTAGAGGTAGAGGCAAAGTCGGAAGCAGAGGAAGCAAAGGCAACAGAGCCCGTTGATTCACCACCAAAAGTTGCGTTTGATCGATCAGAAGCAAAGGTGGAGGCTGGAGAGTAAGAACCATAGCGAGGGGTTGGGGATCGAGACCGAGTAGCAGATCCATAAGTAACAGGTAGAAGCATTTTGAGCCTTTTATCCGGAACCCCTACTATTCTAAAGGACAGGAGAGCCCTACTATTATATTATTGGCAGAGCGCCTAGTTTAGCTTGTTATTTCTATAGAGTGAGCCCTTTATAATAGTAGGGCCATATGCAGATTCACCAGCAAAGCTAAGATCTAGGGCAAAGCCACCAGCACCCGCGGTTCCAGATTATCTAGTTGAACGATTAAAAGAAGCACTTCGCCCAACACCTACTATTGGTTCCATATATATATATAGGCCAACCCCCTATGGTTATGAATCAACCTAGGCTACTAGCTCTCTAGCTACCTTCGCCCCGAGAGGCTCTGCCTTTCTCTATCCTGTGAGAAAGCGGATGGTGGGAAGTCAACTTTAAGCGCTACTGCCTCCCCTACCTTCTATGGTGTTGCCCTACTATTCGGCAAGGGCCACCGCTGCTTGCTCAGATGCCTCTGCTATCTCTACCTTTGCTATTGGTGCTTCTGTGTTTTAGTAAACAAGGTCAACCGGCGCTAGATATATACTGGATCTCCAATGAATGCCCTTATAGATAGTAGGGGATCAAGAGTTTTCACTCACGATCTACTGGGTATACTCAATTTCCTCTGCAACTATACCGTCACTCTATCCCCGATGCAGAGGTGCTACCTTAGGCACTAAAGAAGCCTTGACCTATATTGCCGGTGCATTCACTAGTTATGATTCAACTCGGTTAGCTGGCTTGAGATCAACAGAATAGACATAAGCCAACTGCTGAAGTGGCGCACTTGGTCAATTGGATCCCTTGCCGAATATTAGGGTTGAATCTGGACCTGGATCCCTTGCTGAATAGTAGGGGTGCTAGCTTTGGATCTTTTATATATACAGCCCCTACCCCTACTCTTTTTTAAGGGTTAGGGCCCTACTATTTTAAGGGGATATGGAACCAAGCGAAGGGATGCTACTGAATATGCTGCTACTATATATGATGCTGGCTAAGGAGTTGGGACTGACTAAGCAACTGGCTCCGCTCTAGCTTGCTTTGCCCCCTTTATAATAGTAGGGATGCTATAGGCTATGGCTATGTATCTGGATATTTCTATTTACCTGTAGGATATGAAACAACGGGATATGCTGCTGCTTGCTTTGGTGCCGCTTCACTGACTAGATAGACTATAAGACGGATATGAATCAACCGCATCAACATTAGCCCCATAGAATAGTAGGGCGACTGGTTATGATGCATGTACTTGTGCTTTTGCTATTGGCTATGGCACTAGATATGCTTCTGGTTTTACTACTAGCTAAGATGCTACTACTGATGCTACCTTTGCTTCTATAGCTGTCTTTACCTTTGCTATGGGATAAGCTGCTTGCTTTGGTTCTACTCCATATAACCTTTCTTTTGCTAGTGGTCATGGATAAACGGGTGAAACTGCAATGGGTTATGCACCTGGCTAGATCCGCTACTGGAGATTCTGTAACTCAGAAAAAAAAAATAGGTGAACCCTTATAGATAGTAGGGCCTGCACTTTTGGCAGGTAAGGGCATTGGTATAGAATGATATCTTTGTTAGATCTTGATGCCCCAGAAGCCATTCAATTCAAGCCCTTTTTTTCTCTATTTTGGCCCACTTGTTACACGTTTACCAAGTTATGGGGTGGCCTACAATTCTATGGGCCCTACATTTCTATGGTAGAAAAAAAGGGTGATTGAATGATTTAATCAATTGGTTCCACCTGGTTGGTAAACTGCCTTCGCTGGTGCTGATTCAATTCCTGAGTCAACTGGTTCCGGGTAAACTAGTTCACGAGCCACTGGATCAAGGTAAACCAGATCTCTAGGTTATCAACTTTTTATGCCATATAAATTCTAGGTCCTCCCATCATCTAAATGCCCTACTATTCTAAAGGGCCCTACCATTCAGCTAGGGAGGGCCTAGAATTTATATGGCAGCTGTGGTTACCTTGGAATAGGATATGAAATGGGATATTATGCAACCTTTGTATTCGCTGGTAGGTCAAACTCCTGCCCCTGCCCTTGCCCCTTATGCTAGTGCTAAGAAAGAACCTGGGACAAGAAGGGGTGTGCATTCACCGGGTAGTAAACTGCCTCTTCTCCTGTTTTCTCCTTTGCCTCCCCACTATTTTAAGGGCTATCGCCTTTGATGCGGGTTCACCTGGGGTGATAAAATGGCTCTGCCACCTCTACCTCTGACCTAGCTACGGGTTCCACATCTGGATTGCCTTAAAATAGTAGGGGCCCCCCTTCTATATTATTGGACCAGAACCTCCCTATCTATCTATATGGCTTATAGTTCCTAGTCAAATGGATCAGGATCTCCAACTCGGTCCTTATCTAGGTGGGGTGATGGCTCTCTAAGCTATCGAACTAAAAGGGATGTTGGCTATGGTTAATCAATAGGATATGGATATGGAACAAGGACTGGATATGGCCAATAATATAAAAGGGGATGGCAGGGATGCTTCTTACTCTGTCTGTGCTCTACCGGGCTTTGCCATTGCCTCTGTCTATTGTGTTGGAATAGGATTGAAATGAGCTATCAAATAGGGGAGGGATACTGAAGGTAGTGGCTGGGATGCTTGATCTCTAACCGAAAGGTATGCTATGGGGATGAGATCTCCAAAGAATGGAACTGAATCTGCGCTTGGGACTGGAGGATCCCCATAGAATAGTAGGGCTAGAGTAGCGGACTATAGCTCTCAAATATGAATAGATTGGAGGCGATATGATGCTAGTTAAACTCGATCAATTGCCTCTACCCCCGCCTGTGCTCTAGCTCCCTCTCCTGCTGGTATTGGTGCTTCTGATTCAACAAGGTAAACTGTAGAATCTAAGAATTTGACATTCTATATAGAATATATTCTATATATTGGGCACCCCTTAGAATAGTAGGGCTTAAACTAGGGACTCTGAATCTCGATCTCGATCAGTCTCTGCCTGTGCCTATGCTGATGCTGGTGGACCTGAAACCGAGCAAGAGGACGCCTTTTCCTTAACAACGGGTGAAGCTGCTTATTCTAAAACTGATGAGCCACCACAGTAAACTGCCTATGCTTCTGGCCCCTACTTATCTATAGGCAACTGGATATGAATATGTGACTGGTGAATCTCCTTCTTTTATCGGGTCAACTTAATCAATGAGACCAACTGGATCAGTGGGTTCTCTAACCAGATCAATTGGTTCTTACACTGAATCTATAACTCAATCTGCCTTTCCCTCTACCACTGGTGGACCTGGAACAACGAGCTATAGCTTTCCAATGGACTACACGCCCTCCGGATATAGATATCTATATTGATTTTTCTATGTATCTCCCCCTACAATAATCTTAAGGGGGGGCCCTACTATTCTAAAGGCACCTGGGCTAATGCAGCTTTAACTAATCTGTACCACTAAGGGCTAAAGGCAGGAGCTGGTTATAGGACCACGATAAGCATAGGAGGTAGCGCCAATGGACCACCGAGTCCCCAAACTAATTGATTGAGTTTACCTATAGGCAACCTCAACGTACCACGATAGTATGGGTGTGGAGTATGGATGGTTTGGATTGGTGCTTAAGGTCCCAATCCATATCTATAAATGGGAAACCATGGTTGACTGCCCAATATAGTAAAGGGCCTCTGCCTCTTATGCGTGGATCAACTGCAATTTAAGGAACTGCAGGCTTGAGAGCTGGAACAGGATCTCAACCTGGCACTACAATTCTATGGGCTGAAGCTTATAGATAAACTCAATCAACCACCTTCACCTCCCCATATAGATAGAGGGCTGCCCATAGCCCTACTATTCTCAAGGGAAGGGGATTCTCTTTTCTTTTCTCAAGCAACTGAAACCTCTGCTCCTGCCCCAACCTCTGCCTTCACTTCTGGCACGGATTATGAGTCAACTGAATCTGCAAAAACAACTCCTGTCTCTTGATCTCGAAATGGAAGGGATGAATCTGGAACCAGGTTGATTGCCTCTGAGTCAACTGAATAAAATGGGAGGGCTGTATCATTTGCTTCGGTCAGGTCCACTCGGTCTATAGGAATTTGATTCGTATCCGGGCGGGATGTGTTCGAATGGAAGGGACAGGAATTGGTTCTATAAGTGAATCTGTACATGGAACTGAATATGCACCTTATGGTAATGGATCTGTCACTGGGTATCGATCTCTAATAGGTCATGGGTCAATGAGGTAAACAGGAAGGGATCTGGAATTGGCCCTACCATTTTAAGGGGATCTGCTGCTTCAGGTGGTGCTAAGTAAACTAGGTAAACTCCAACCAATGCTAGTGGATCTACGGGTGATGCTCCAATGGGATCTGTATCTCGATCTTTAACTGCGGGTGCTACTGGGGAACGAGTTTCAATTCAACCGATACCCCTACTATTTTATAGGCCCTACTATTTTCTAGGCCTGCTACTGAGTCAACTCGATCTGTCTCTGTTGCTTACCTTCTCATATAGAAGGTAAGAGTTCATCTGGTGGATCAGGTACTGGTGATTCTGCATCCCCATAGAATTTTAGGGGCCCCATATAATAGTAGGGGGCCCCACACCTGGCTCAGATGCTTTCACTCGATAAACTGACACTACCGGTGCTTACTTTGTTGCTGCCACCTATGCTGCTGCCTTCTTGGCTGCTTGTTCTGTTGCCGGTTATGCTCTTAGAAATGTATATATAGGTGGAACTAATGGTTTAGGATCCCTACTATTCTATGGGGAAATAGGTGAAGCTGCTACTTAGTACACAAAGTATGGAACTAATAGTTGTTATGGGTAAACTGATGGATCAAGTATAGTATATCTAGGTGTGGATCTTGGTGTGCTTTGCGTAATTTGTAGGTAGTTATGGGCAAGGTCCCCTATTAAATTGTAGGGGTGGTGCTTAAGTTATAGAAAGTTTCTGGATCAACTTAGTAAATTGGTCAATGGGCGGACTTGGTAAACTTTATTAAGAGGATGTAGGATCTTTCACTTCAGGGTGAAGTGCTTCTTATGTAGGGAATTGTAAGCACCCCTACTATCTATGGGAAACTCTGTTACCAAAAAATGGGCTGGATCTATAGCTTGCTACTCTAATTGAAAGGGAGGGAGGCCGGGGTGACGCGTTAGCCTCGCAGCTTCACATACCTGCAAACTCAGAGCTTTTTCCCGTGACCGATCCCACCTTTACTTAAGCTTTTATGCACCCTTTACTGATAGCCCTTATAGATTTTAGGGGTCTCCCATTCTGGATTCCTACCCTTTCAAGAGCAAGAGTTTGGTAATTAGGGATTCAGCACTTTCACCACCTATGATGGTTAGAGACTATGTAGCCGGAGGAAAGCTTCTTTAACAAGCACTTGAGCTGGAAATCCTGGCCAATACTTCTTTCAATCGTTACATGGAAGGAGTGGGACATTAGGTGCAGGCGGGAGAAGGACAAGGCATTAGCAGAGGTTGGGCTATGCTAACACCTTATACAACCACAACCACAATTGGGGTATTGAGCATAGAACAATGATGATAGTTAGTAGCCGGTTGGAAGGGGGAGACAACAATGAGTATGTGGCCTAGGCCACTCGAATCAAAAAAGAAACAATGTAAGTGATTCCCAAGCCGCCTATTAAATACGTATGTGCTAGAACTACTCGAATCAGGAGGACAAAGCAGGGAGAAAGCAGCTTCAGGGCGGCCTATAGATAGTAAGGCCTCACAGAATGGAAGTGATTCACCCCCCTACTATTCTAAGGTGATCGGAAGGAATGCCGAGGTCCCATCGATAGGTATGACATAGTATATAGGGGGAGTACCCAACTGAGCCCTAACTTCTCGGTTGGGCTCGGTTTAAACAATCTATTGTATAACCACTTCATTTCCCTTAGAATAGTAGGGCCGTGTGTGGGCAACAGAGGCTTTTGCTAGGGGAGTAGTGTAGATGCTCTCGATCTATGCATCTGGAACACGATGGAAATGCTTTGCTTGTAGGGCAAAGGCACCGTGCTTGGGATGGATGGAATCAGGGGTATGGGCATTGGAACCGTGATGTCCCGGTAAATTGCATCTTCAGTGTGCTGGTTCTATAGTGCCCATAGTTTAAGAAGGGGAACACCTTTTTCTTAAATCTTGGATCATGTCCCATAGAATTTTAGGGGCTAGGTGAGTATGACTATGACTACGTAGTCAATTGTCATGTGCCCTACAATTCTAAGGGGTAGATCTATGACCATGATGTGCTGTAACATGGATGGATCAGGCATACTAACCTCCATCTTAGATTTTTCTCTGGGTGTGACGTGACGTCATTTCTGTTTGTCCAAGGTATAGTGGATTAAATGGAACACAATGATCAAAGACGGGAGTTTACCCAACCAACACAGCAACCTTCTGGCGATCTCCCATGTTCCATATTTTACTTATCCTATTTGAACTCGGTCATCAATGGCCCTACTATTCTAAAGGGGATCGACTGGATCAACTTGGTCATTTGCTGGTGTCTCCACTTCTGGTGCTGCTGGTTCAATAGGTGGTGTTGGTTCTCGATAAGAACTGGACTCTCGACCATGAGCAAGCTATTCATCTGGCTAATCTAGATATCAAAAATCTGACTCTAGCTCTATATATGTGACTGACTCCACGGCTGCTGGATCAACAGAAACAACTGGGTGGGTATAATGCTTAATATACAGAAGCAACTGCCTCCGTATCTGGCTTTGCCTTTGTCCCTGCTTCTAGGACTGGATATGAAACTGGTGCTTCCCTTTAGAATAGTAGGGTCCCCACCAATAATAGAATAGAGGGCCACCTTGCTGCCCCAACCTCATTGTAGGGGCCCCATAGAATTGTAGGGTGAGTTCCCAATTGTAGGGGCCCCTTTGAGAATAGTAGGGTCAGCAGAGTTCCCCTCCATCCAAAGATTTCTCATCTCTTAGCCCCTACTATTTTAAGGGCCTCCCACTGCAAAGGTAGAGATGGGCACATGCAGGGGAACTATGATTCCCGCCCACCTGGCCCCCCCCACCCCCCCAATAATAATTGTATATTATTGAAGTTGAATAGATGTTTCTTGCTCGCGAATAGGGATTCAAGAAATTGATAGACTGTGAGGCAGGCCACACTTCAGTTGATATGACGTATATAAGATACAACTATCCACCCCAAGACCAATCTCTATATCCTCCCACCCCCCCAGGGGGTTGGTGGGGTGGGGAGAGGGATTGATATTGATTAACGATGTTGAGTTCCCCCCATAGATATATAGGGCCTCTCCCGGAGTTTACCCTTCTCCTCCAGCCATTGTCGATTCACAGTTGAGTGGCCCCAACCAAGAGGATAGGAACAGAGTTAGCTCACTCAATCGCCCAAGGGACTACCACAATGAGAAGCGAAGTGATGCAGCATTGGCGCTTTAGTCCCCCACCCAAGGCCTATCCCCCCTACTATTTTAAGGGCGGGCCTCCCACGAATAGAATCTACCTCCCAACTATAGAAAGTTCTCTCCTCCCATGAATAGAATCTACCTCCCAACTATAGAAATGGCCCCTATCCTATCCCCCTACCCCTACCCCTACCCCGACCGGGCCCCCTTTCAGATTATTGCCCGACTATAGCCCCTTTTTGTCTATAGTCGGGCAGATTATTGCCCGACTATAGCCCCTTTTTTTCTATAGTCGGGCAGATTATTGGAAGGGAAGAGCCGGTGAAGTGGGTTCTTATCTATTGCCGGTGCATGCAGAGGGCTCCTATGGCTATTGCCAGGAGGGTTATAATCATTGCCCACACACGAATAGTAATCTACCTCTGCATGCACTAGCAATAGAATAGAAGCCCTCCCTGTGCATGCACAGGCCCCAGGCTCCTATTATATTGCCTGTGAATGCACAGGGAGGGTTATATATCATTGCCCACACATGAATAGTAGGGCCCTGGTGAATAGTAGGGGGAGGAGGGCACCGCCCAATTTGGCTGGGGCGTGTGTGGTCCCCCCCTACTATTTTATAGGCAATTAATATAGAGGGGGGGTAGGGGGCATAGCATGGCAGCCCCTACTATTCTATGGCATCGAAGGACAATAAAGAAGGCCCTGCCAGTGTGCTTGCTGGGGCATCATCATCATTCCATTCTATATCTCACTTGGATCTTTCTTTTTGCCCTACTATTCTAAAGGGGCCATAGTCTAGGGAGCGTAATTGCCAAAGCACGGGGGATATAATGGATAGTAATGATTTCGGTAGGAGCATCCGGACTACTGCTATAGCAAGCATCCTTTCCGAGCGAGCCTCTGGGATCTCCTGTATACCTCCCCATGAAGTGGCAGAGGGGGGATATTGGGAGAAGCAGTGAGTGGAGATTCCCCTGTGGAGAGCCGGATGAGGGGGGACCTTCACGTCTGGTCCGGAGGGCAGGAATATCCTAACCCTACTATCACTATGCCTTTGCAATGCCACTCGGTTTAACTCTCCCTATGACTTTTTTCCGTATGTGGGATCTTCTAACCCCTTGGGTAGATAATCGATCGTCTTTCATTTCGATAGTGAGTAGTTTCTCCCCATAGGAACCGGGTAGAGTATATAGCCAACCCTCAGCTGCCCCTATTCTGAAGTAGTTTGGTTCGTGCTCCTTCCTCTCCCTGATCTTCTCTGGTTATTTTGAAGAGACTAAGGGTCATAACTAAACTATAGTTCGCTTGACCCATTGGGCCGACGAAACCTGACAAAAGCAACTGAGAAGTGATTGCCATGAACACCCGCCATCATGCATGTGGAATGAAGAATGGCGACAGTGACCTACCTATAGTCGAATCAAATGCTATTTTTCTGTAGAAAGTCGGTCATTCTTTGCTATAGTGTTTTCCTGCCTGCAGAATCCATCCCCTTTTCCATAGTAGGGTGGATAGTTGGGCCTGTTTCCTCTTTATCAATCAATGGAACTACCAACGCCTATGTGCCATGATACGGAGGCAACAAAATCGGCAAATTGAGTTTCTGATGGCACTTTCCAAAGCCCTATAGATAGTAGGGGGTGGGCTTGGAAGTGGCCCGCTTGATCCGAATGGACTGGGATTTGCCACTCTGGATTAGTAGCAAGAATGGCATTGCCTACTATTTATCAGGGGGGCTAGGAATTCTGCTGCGCATTTGGGTTCGCTCTAACTCTGAGCCATTTTCTTATAAAAAGGCTTCTACATGAGCCCTATCTATATCTGGGGCATGCGCTGGCCATTAATGAGGAAACCAAGCTTTCTATTCCCATTTCCAGAAGGGCCCCCTTTAGAATAGTAGGGCCATTCATCAGTTCCAGGTTATGAAGCAGCCACACCATGATCGATGAAACCATAGTTCTCCACTGCCCCTTTAGAATAGTAGGGAGCGAATAATCTTAACCTGAAGGGGCCCTACTATTCTATGGCATGTGGGAGGAATAATATGCCCTAACTATAGCCCTTTTTTTCTATAGTCAGGGCTATAGTTGGGGCTATAGTTGGGGCCCCCCACCCCTTAATAGTTAGCTAGTTAGTAGTTATAGTAGGGCAGCTGAGTACGATCGCATGCCGCACTATCTCTAGTTGTTCCTGGCATGTTCTCAATAACATGAAAATGATGGCTTGGCTCTAGGTCCCCCGGGGCGATGGCCGATACTGAGACTTGTTTATTTGGCCTCTGGCGGCCCTACTATTCTAAGGGGCCGTGGAGTGGTGGAGTACACATGCAGGAACAAATGGACACTGAGGGTATTATCTATCACAAGCCTACCGACTCAGAATGAAACTTACTAAGCTTCGGCCCCTACTCTAGATAGGCCTGCTGAGATCCCAAGTCTCCAAGTGGGCCCTCTTGGCCACCTGCGACCCTGGCTTCTTGGGGAATCCTGCTCCTGTGCATGTGTGTCGACTTGCAACTCGGCGGTCCACCGGGTTTTTGTCTCCTTCCAGTTCTGAGTGTCTTCTTGGATAGTTATAGTGGCCCATAGGCGCGGGATGTACCTTGTGGGGGTGGAATGACCTAGACATAGTCCTTTTAGACAGTGGTCGTTTAGTCCATGGTCCATTGGATGTTCGGTGCAAGGCCAAAAATTGGAACGCACTGCCACCCACATTCCCGTCCTTCGCTTTAGGGCCTGTCCCTCAGTGTGGTCAGTACTGAATACTCTCGGGCAAGCGACAAAGATTACACTTGTTAACTGATTGCGTTCACCTGGGCCTCTTTCCCCTTCCCTTTTCTGCTCACTCGTGCATGAATCACCTAAGGTTTCGAGAGACGACTGAGCATCTCAGCCATTGGCGAGAATTTTGCCCACATCCAATCCCCAATTCTTGTTTACCCCGGCCCTTCTTTTTTCTTGTGGGTGCCTCGTACGATCGTGTTGGGTGAGCAACAACCGCTTTGTCATAGTACTTATGGGCTAACAGGTCACACTTTGGCCAAGTATCCTACAAAAAGACTCCTGAAAGCTAGAGCGATTAAAGGAATGGCCATAGGAATGGGCACATCATGACATCGTAAGATGTCTCGCCCGAATGGATTAGTTGGTGCTAGAAATGTAAGAAAAAGTGAACGGAAAGAGTAGTGAGAAGTGGAAAAGACAGGGACACTTCCCAACCAGAAAGCGAAGTTCCCACTGATGGTATATTTGGTGTAAGCGAGCTCTGAGATCACATCTTTGGAATAAAATCCAGTGAGAAAAGGAAATCAAATTGGGGATAGGCTGTCTATGAGTATCATGGCGTAGGTCAAGGGTAACAAGGAAGAAAGCCCCCCCATCTTGCACATATCTTACTCATTTGACATGGCATGAATCACCGAACCTGCACTCAAGGATGGTAATGCCTTGGAAAATGCGTGATTCATTAAGTGAAAGACGCTAACTGAATAGTTGGGAATGCTGCAAGAAAAGATTGTATACCCTAATTGACTGCAGGTTGAATAAGCTATGACCCTCTTTAGATCATTCTGTAATATTCCAGTGGTTGCCACGGAGGATGACATCATAGCCCCTATAAAAGCAATCATAGATAACGCCGTGGGTGGGTATTCAAATGGAGGGGAGCACCTCGCTATCATGGAAATGCCTACTATTGTTGTAGTAGCTGCATGAATCAAAGCGGAAACTGGAGTGGGACCCTCCATCGCATCGGGTAACTGAGTATGCAATCCTATCTGTGCAAATTTTCCAACAGCACCAATAGAGAGTGAGATACAAATCACAGTTATGGCATGAAATCTCACATTGCAAAAGATGAAATAATTGTGGGGTTCGAAAAAGGCACTAGCACGAGCAAAAATGGTCGAGGAGTCTACTGTTTGAAAGAGAGTGAAACGACCCAAAATCCTAAGAGCTAATCTGAAATCACCTACCCGATTGACAAGCATAGCTTTGATAGCTGCTTTATCCGCCTGAAGTCGTGTGAACCGAAAATTGATTAGCAAATAGGAAGCGAGACCTACTCCCTCCCATCCCGGGAATAATTGAATCGAGTTATCCCCGGTAACCGACATGAGCATGAAGAAAGTGGGAATGGATGAATAACACATAAATCGAGGGCTATGTGGATCCTCGGACATATAGGAAATGGAATAGAGATGGACCGAGCTACTTACGAATGTAACCGCGATTAACATCACTACGGTCGGGCTATCAAACACAGGGTCGAAAGTGAATTCCGGGTCGAACCGAATCGAGCGAGCTCTGTTACCCATGGTCGATGCGGTGGTGCACCCCACTCGAATTGAAGTAAGTGCTCTCCGAACCGTGCGGGGAGGTCTCCCATCACACGGCTCACCAACTTGATTGATATTATGGCTGGCGGCGCCCTACTCTCCCCCCCACCCCCCTACTATAGTTGGCGTTTAGTTCTAGTTTAGCCCTATTGAACCCCCACTATTCCCCCCCCCCACCCGGGCCGAGGATAGGGCCTTTACCCTTTCATAATAGTAGGGGTAGGGGCCCCAGGGCCCTATTGAACCCCCACTATAGAGGATAGGGGCCCGCCAGGATAGAGGTAGGGCGGGGCCCTACTATAACTAAACTATTATAGGGGGGTGGGGGGGGCTATAGTGGGGTGGGTGGGGGCCGGGCCAATCAAGTGTACGGCATCTGCCGACTCGGGCCCCTTCTCCCCCTACGCCGCTGATCTTCGCTACGGTCGAGGGTGGAACCGGCCAACTATAGCCGCCCTCGACCAACGGGAGAGGAGGCCTGCATTGGGAGAGCGATAGGCCCCTCTCCCAATCAATAGAGCGCTAAGGGACTAGATCGTAGATCGATCAATAGTTGGGGTACTACGAGCCCTCTGCCCCACGCAACCAGCGACTCATGCGTGGTTCACCGGTTCCACCGACTCTTCCAGTCCCCTGGGCGCCGATACAGAGGTGCGAAGTGGTGTGCTACTCTTGGCCTCATCGCAGGGCTAGGCCCGGCATAAGAGCCCCCTTGCTACCCATATGCGAGGCGCCTTAGCCCCGGCCTTTAGGCGCTCGGCCGACCCCCCCCCGCATCTATAGTAGGGGCCCCCTACTATAGAAGCGGGCAATTTGGATAGGGCCCTATCCTTCCTATCGGCTGGGGCCCCTATCCACCCCGCCCCTACCTCTGCCTATCTATAGTGGGGGCCCTCCTTAGGGAGGGTCTACCTCCCACTGCCATTACTTCTGCAGGGTGATACTTTAGCCCCCCACCCGGCCCCCCCTCACCCCCCCTCCCCCCCAAAAAAAGAAGTTTTTCATTGTGGGACTATAGTTCCGGAATTATAGCTATAGTTTAGCTATAATGGGGTGGGGGGTAGGGCTACCCGGCACTATAGTGGGGGGGCTATAGTGCCGGGGGGGGGTGGGCATCCATAAATGACCTCGCATTTTTGCAAGCCCCATCCAAACTATCCAGTGAGTGCCCCCATCCTTCCTATCCAAACCATCTAAACTATCCACCTTTCCCACTATATAAGGAGGTGGAGGGGGGGGCACTCTAAGATAGGACGAGGGAGAGGGCACGTGTCAATTGTCAATCAGTAGAGCGCATAAATGACCTTCGGACCGATGGGCTCCCACACCTGTAGCGTTCGTGATCCCCTCAACTGTGTATCGGAAGGGGCAAGAAACAGAGGGGTTGTCCCGTATGTCCCCCTCTTCTTCCCGACATGCTATGGTGCCCCAGTTCCATAGAGCGAGTCGGGCTTACGTATAGATATCGTTGCTCCGCAACTGCGAATGAAGAGCGGTGCACATCCATCTACTATCTACTCGTTCCGGTGACTTCACGGTCGCCAAAGGAGCCCCAAGAAGCATCAAACATTTCGGATGAGATCCATGGAGCAATTTTCGGATAGCGAGCACTAGCTCCCGGTGCGACCTCATGAGAAGCAGTCAAGGATGAGATAGGAGATGATGAAACGCACGTGGTGGTTACTATGGCGGTTCCTTCTGAACCTGGAAAACGTCCGAAAGCACCCGCTACGGAACTACCGAGCAAGGGCGACGATACTATGAGTAAATACATGGAATCGAATATGGGGACGACCAGGAATCAGGGGGGAGGGCGGCGTAGGGGGAGCGGCCTGTGATTGGGTTGAGCAGAAAACGAGTTTGCCGGCAATTTATGGTCCTATTTTTTTCCCCATTGTGGATCATTTTTTCTTTCCCCTGCGGCGGCGGGAAATAAGGTTCCGCCCCCTGCGGTTTGTAGTGGTGTTTCGCCGCAGGTAATTTGACATCATGTCAGCCCACTGCTGACGATGCATCTCTTCATGCATCTCTTCAATTTGTTTCTCCCGGATTCTTTGCCCCTCGGCGAATCTTTCCTCCCGAGCTCTCTCTCGTTCTCGGTCGAACATGTCCATCGTATGCTTCCGGAGTTCTTCGTCGCAACGCCGATGCTCTCTCGTTCTTGATTTATCATATCCCGGAGCTGCGGGTTCTTTTCTTTCCTTTTATTGAGTAGGAATTGTATCAAGTCTTTTGCCAAGAAAAGCCCTATAGAATTTGAGGCGGAAAAGGATATATCTTTATTTCTCAATAGGCCCTACAATTCTATGGGGATAAAGTTGAGAGAAGTAACCATAACCGTGCTAAGCGGTAGGTTACCCTTTCTTCTATGGACCCAGATAAAAAAGATGAAGAAACAGAAACCAACTAAGAGAATAGCAGCAAGTGGCATATTTCCCGATATCATTTGTCGACAACGTAATCATACATAACAACGGAACGCCCTACTATTATAAGGGAGGGTATGGTATCGGGATCCTTATAGAATTGCCTATTATTCTATTGTTCGCCCTACTATTCTAAGGCTGAGTATGATAAGAATAGAATAGTAGGGCCGATACAGTAGGCATTGAACCGACTGAACCTACAAGAGAGAGATACCTCTACGGCTAATCTCTCCTCATGCCATAGAATAGTAGGGGCCCAATGCCATGGCGCCTGCTAGAGGTTGCACTCAAACTATACGTAACATGCCCACGGCCTACTCTTTTGCCTATTATTCTATTGTTCCACCCTGCTGCCCCACAATAGGGCTATACCTCCCACCCTGCTGCCCCAATGGCATCAGCTTGTTAGAGTACGGGCTTTATTGATTGAAGCCTGCTAGAATAATGACGCTAGGGTGGGGGGCCTAAGTTGTTTCGCCCCTTCAACAATAGAATAATAGGCAATAATCTGCCCTTTTTTATCTAGTTGGGCTTCCCCTTCCCTTATTAATAGTAGGGGGTAGGGGTAGGGGTAGGGGTAGGGCCCAACTACCTTCCTATGAACACCCTAGAACAACTATAGATAGTAGTTCTTCCGGTCCTGACCTAAAAATCCCTTCTAAATAGTAGGGTTAGGGCCCACCCTGCAGAACAATTCGCCCTCATGCACACCCTATGCATTCACATGCAGGGTGGGTTGGGGATAAGAAGGGTTGGGCGGTAATTCTAGTTCTAAAGTTCCCGGCACTACCTGCTCACCTTATAGAATTGTAGGGCTTCTTTCTCGTTGAATACATTACCAACCTTAGGACTCCTCCCACTGTACCGAGATAATCTAGTGTCGGCCACAGCCCAGCCGCCCTACTATTCTAAGCGTAGGGCGCCCTTTAGAATAGTAGGGGGAGATACCTCCACTATAATCTCTCCTCCTGANCCCCCCCCCTTACCCCCGGCCTATTTGTAAGGGAAGGGATTAGCTTTCCCCAGCATGTCCTCCCACCCAACTATAGTTTAGTTGGTCCCCCCCCCCTACAATTCTAGTTCTTGTTCTAGTTGTTCTAAAGGCAAGATTCTATACTACACATGGCCCCTACTATTCTATGGCAGGTGGGCCCCTGCATGCAGTCCTATTCTATGGGTAGGGCAATGATGAACTATAGTTTCCCATCGGGCAGGCATTTTTTCTAGAATCGAGCCCTATTATTCTATTATTGGTGGGAGGCCCTACTATTAGAAAGGGTGAATAGTAGGGCCCACCCAACCCTGGGCCCTCAAATTCTATGGGGTTCTAATCAAGCCCTACAATTCTATGGGACTGGGTGGGAACTTAGGAGGAGGCTATGGGGGGCAGATCCTTAGAATAGTAGGGCACTGATTAATAAAGAGGGTCTTGATCTATTTGATTTCATTAGCAGGTTGGCTGATTAATGGCTGGCAGTGGGAGGGGAAACTAGGGATGAACCCCGGCAGTAAGAGCCATAGAATTGATAGGGCCACCCACAATAATATTGGAGAAATGGATATTCTTCTCTTTTTTCTCTTTCCCGGTGGCCCCTACCCCCTACTATTGAAAGGGAAAAGGGGGCCCCCTACCCCCTCTATTTTAAGGGTCTAGGACGTATAGAATCTTAGATGCCCTAATTATAGAAAAAAGGGCAGGCAATTCTAGTTGAAACTTCAGATGCCAACTATAGATATTAGGTTGGGGCCCACCTCAACAACTATAGGTACCTCACCCATTGCCTCCTTCAATATAATGGATGGATGGTAAGGCTTTATCTCCCTCCCATCCTACTCCTACCCTTACACCCCCGGTGTAGGACTCTACCTTTCTTTGCTGCGGGTGCGTGCCGGCAAAGGGAGTTGTTCTTTCTTTGCTGCGAGTGCGTGCCGGCAAAGGAAGGGACTTTAGGAAGGAAGCCCTAGGCCCAGGAAATATCTATTTGTTGGGCTCCAGTTCAAGGAAGGGAGTGAAGGGAGGAAGGCCCTAAAATTCTATGGGGCAGCACACTGGCCAATCGAGAAAAGCAGGGAGGAAGGCCCTACTATTCTAAGGCAAGTGTCGTATCCATCCAGCCATCCATCCTTTTCAGCTGCCCTACTATTCTATTATTCTCGCCCTCCTCAAATTCTATGGCTATCGGCGAGTTAACAACTAGTTATCCGATGTTATGTATAGAATTAAGAATGTTGACCGTGGGTGAGGGCTGGAGATTCTATACGTAACATGCTATACTGGATTGGCCTAACATTCTTCCATAGAATTGTAGGGCCTGTCCTCTGCATGCATGCATCAGAAGATGCAAAAGTTGGATTGGCCTGGGTGGGTGGGAAACTCTAGTTGACCGAGCAGAGGAATGAATGTTTGAACATTGATGCACCCACCCTACTATAAAGACTGTTGTAGGGTGGGGGCCTCACTTGGGAATGAGACTGAAACTCGAGCAGGAGCCCATAGAATAGTAGGCTCTGCATTCAAAACTCTTCACGAACTGCCTACCCAGGGGAAAGGGGCCGTTAAAGAAAGAAATGAAGATAGAGGCACTCGATTCCTTAGGGGCAGATAGCAGTATATTCTAGACATAATATGATGTCACTCTGTCTCCAATGCAGAAAACCATTCTTCCATCAAGTTTTGGCGGTGTCAACTAACTATGATTCCAGCCATTTATCGATTCTAAACTATAGTTTCCCACCCGAAACTATTGCCTCCTAGCCCTTAGAATAGTAGGGCCCCCCCCCACCCGGGACGCCCCACTATAGCCATGGGTGGGTGGGAATCATAGGGTTCCCTAATTTTTTGGGGGGCTCAAGTTGGTATCCTTTCTCTTCCTTCCTTTTAGGGCGCTACCGGGGGAGCCTCTATTGTTCCAAGATCCTGGATGTCCTCTGAGCTGTGAGTCGATGGGCACCCACAGGGGAAGCCCCAACCAAATTAGGAGTAGGGGAACGTAGGTAGTGATGTGACATATTATATCTACCATTCTCTAGATTAGCTGGTTGCCTCCTCCCTACGTTCCTTCGGAGGGGCCCCTACTATCTTAATTGTTCAACTCCAAAATGAATCAGTGCCCTACTTTTCTCAGGATAAACCTGCCCTTTAGAATATTAGGGGCCCCTTCCCTTATCCCTTATAAATATTAGGGGGTAGGGGGTAGGGGCTAGAATTGAGGAATCTTGAATAGCCCCTACTATCTATAAGGATGATCAATCCCTTATAGATAGTAGGGCCATCCTGCTGCATCATTATTAGCCGATCGCCGGCTCAACAAACTAAGATTCCCTCCCAACTAGAGTTCCCTCTGCACCACTACACCGGGAAGTATATAGTTCCCCTGGCGCCCCAATATAGTAAAGGGCCTCTGGCCCCTACTATTCTATGGCAATCAATCACCCTGCAAAATTAATGGCAAACGGCTAGAACCTTTACACGCCCTATCCCCCTTGAATTGATAGGGAAAGGGGGGCCCTTACCCCCCTTCAATTCTACCCTACTATTCTAAGGGGGGGTTAATGAATCAGTTCATTAATAAGCCTGCTTCCCTTTAGCCCCCCACCCAACCCCACAAATGCTAGAATAAGGTGGGAGCCCTTCCCTTATCCCTTATAAATAGTAGGGGCCCCCCTTCTAGATTATTGTAGGGGGTTCCTGTAGAGACAAAGGTAGTTTGCTACCCTGCAGGTTCTTCGAGATCGAGATGTTGTTCCAGTTTATTAGCCATGCCTAGCATCAACAATTCTAGAAAGGGCCATTCCATATCTGATTGGAGCCCCTACAATTCTATGGGGCGAACAGAAGATCCGGGTGCAAATAAAGAGATTTACTTGGGCCCATTACAATTGAGCCGGGGGGAGGCACTAAATACTCTGCTACAGCCCTACTATTCTAAAGGGCATCCGGGATGGGACTAAAACAAGGTAAATAGGCTGCATCTAGATCAATTAGTTAAGAGACTGGATCTATAATTAGATCTTCAACGGGTGAAAGGAATGCAGCTGAAGGGCTATGGTTATCCAATGAATGCTTGAACAGATTAATAGCCTCCCAATGCACCAGAACTGCCCTACCATCTATAGGAAGATCTGAGTCTTCCATACCACCTTAGGCTAGGACCTATGCCTAGACACTATGAATGTCGTTCCATATACAGTGTCAGATCACCTATAGATAAGTAGGGGATGACGCTAGGCAACTAAAGTTTAAAGGGCGATACCCCCCCTCCCCTTTATTATTCGCTTGTTTCTTCACCACCATCTTGATTAACCAGTAGGAATCCCTCCCCGTTCCTTATAGAGTTCCATCCTCCTACCCAACGGAAACTATCGAGCCCCACCCAGCCTTAGAATAGTAGGGGCCGGGAATAATCTTAAAAAGGGGGCCCCCCACCCTGCAGCAAGGTGGGAGGAAGATAAAGGGGCCAGTTTCACCCGTATTTTCTTCACCACCATTGGTACCATCTGTTGAAGCAAAGGAACCACCAACGTATGATTCAGTTGTTCACTTTGTTGACCCCAACTAGATAGTAGGGGCCCAGAACTACTAGCAGCAGTTACTGTTTAATCAGTTGGAGTTACCCCAGCACCACTAACATTGGCAGATTGAGCCTAAATAAACAATAGGGAGGTGAGAGCGAATTGAATTATGGATTCACCATGAGGATTAGAGTAAGCGCCCTATATCCTCCCACCCCGGAGGCAAGTGCCTATCAGTGTAATGCGTACCAGACAATCCCTTCCTTACACGTGCAATGCCTGCATTTTTGTAGAGGGTTCCCTGCATGCCCATTAGAATAGTAGGGCCCCATAGAATAGTAGGGGCCCACCCATCCCGGAACTATTGAGTCCCTACCCACAATTGAATCTGAGGGGGGCCTCCGTAGGGCGCCCTACCCCTACTATTATAAAGGGTAAAGGGACGGGTTTCTGGTAGACCCTAAAATTATATGGCTCTCGGATATTGGATATTTATTTGAAGCGAGGGAGTAGAAACTAACTAATAGTCTAGGCCCTAACCGTCCTATCCGGAGTAGAAACTACTTTATCGAACTCAGAAACATGCTATAGTTGACTACCGAGTAGACTAGTTCAATAAGCTATTGTGGGAAGCTCCCCAGTTGGATTGTTAACTTATTGCTAGTCGAAAGGCTCATCTACATCTACTTGGATCGATGGTACTAAGTTAGGATCGATGGAAAGAAACAAACCTTTCCTGGGCTAGTTCATTTAATAAGGGAGGGCCCCTACTATTCTAAGGGCCGTTGGCCCTCAAATTCTATGGCCATCTCTGAGATTGGCTCATTTCCATCCTTCACCGGGTGGGCCCCCCTTTATAATAGTAGGGCTTATCATAAGGGGGTAAAGGGGGCCATAGAATTTTTAGGGCAT
>MU218650.1:509053-522278 GCA_018584345.1 Thuja plicata | reverse complement strand
CCAACAAATTGATCCAAGAATTGAAACTCTGCATATTACTCCTCACAGTGAGTTACAGACTCATGTACAAAATATACTAAGGACAAAAAATTTGCCACAAAGCATGCCTCCTACATAATCAGAACTCTTGGGTTACAAAATTCTCTTTATCTCTGTCAAGAACTCAGAAAAGTTACAGAACAGCAAGAACAAAAAGAAGAAGAACCGACCCTTGCAAATGTAACTTTTTTGCTATATATAGGGCTCAGACCATCTTGGCATCCCTTAGGATGCAACAAGCTTCATATGGTCCTGGGAAACCCTAACCCTAAAACACACAGGAGAGAGGAAAAGAGAGAGATAAGGCGGTCGAGAATGACCGAGTCAAAACAGATATTCATGGATATTTTCATGCTCCTCCTCGATCTGGCAATTGGAATCAGATTTGTTAGACGATGGCTAGTAACATTTATGTTTACTCTGAAAGTCATGTACACCTGTTCACCTATATTTCTCTGCAATAACTGTCTCTCTTGTCTGTGAACAGTGCATAGCCAAGTGTTCATCTTGTCATCGCCCAGGACTTCTTCTCCTTCCTCTTGGCACCTCTAGAAACTCAGTCGTAACTCTGTTCTGCTCTGCAACACGTTGAAACTCCTCTTTTTCACCGACATTAAAACAAATCTATCCAAATCTTGGCTGACTGCTCTGTGCATGATTTTATGCAATTGGAAACCCTCTGATCAATTCTGGAAATCCCTCTACAACTGAGAAAAACACCCCTGAGCTCTGACGACCTTATCTACATCTTCATTGCACAGTCGCGGGCCATTCCCTCTGTTCTTCATTTCATGCGCGAGTGCGCGATGAGTCCCTTTTTCCATTTGGTCGTGCACTCGTGAGCCACATATTTGTAACACTTTCCTTTCGGCGACTGAGCGATGACCATTTTCTCTACTCATCGCGTACCCGCGAGCTGCTTTCTATTTACCTTGATACATTGGCGAGTGTGCGATGACTTCCATTTTTCCTTCGTGCATAGTTGCGAGCTGAAAACCATTTATCTTTATAGAATGGTGACTGAGCGACGAGCAATCATTTTACTTCATTGCACACTCGCGGGCTGCTATTCTCTCATCGCTTTTGATCGGCGAGTGTGCGATAACTTCCTCTTCCAGCTCGTCGCAGACCCGCAGACTGTTTTCCTTTTATGTTCATTGCTCGTCGAGTGAGCGAAGAGCTCTTGTTTTCTTCTTGTCACGCACTCACGAGCTCCTTTCCTTTGTTCTGAACTGCTTGGCAACTGAGTGATGAGCCCTTTTTCTGCTCGTCGCGTACTCGCGAGCCCTTTTCCATTTACCCAATTTGATCAGCGACTGCGCGATTAGATCATCTGTTCCTTTGGCCGCTCACCCGTGAGTAGTTCCTGCTTTGTCCTTATGGCTCAGTGACTACGCGATGAGACCATCTATTCTGCTCGTCGCGCACTCGCGGCCCCAACATGACAACTTAGAAACAACTTGCGATTGCGCGATTAGACCTTGTAGCACTAAACCTGCTCAGTCGCACAGCTAATATAACTGGTCAAGGGTAAGCTGTGACTGTGTGATGACCACTTAAACAACTCGTCACCAACTCACGCACTGGGGAAGCTGAGTCATCATCTATTCTGGCGATAAGGCGACCAAGAGCAACCGCGAAGTTGGGAGACACTTCATTGACCGTTGAATTCTTCACGCGATCAAGTGACTGAGGGGGGCCCCCATTGTTGTGCTTTCATCCTGTGACATCCTGACTGAGGACTAATCACGAAGTTGGAGGACACAAACAAAATATTCCTTATGGTCAAGAGACTATGTGACAAAGTGAAAAGTGAAGTCGGGAGATAAAAGAGAATATTCGCTGAGGCTCTTGCGATTACCCGACTGACTGAGAGGGTCCCACTTGTCACAAAGGCTTAACATGGATCTGGCGATCATGCGACTGAAGAGAGGAGCTAAGTCGGAAGACACAAGGGGAATATTCCAAAGTATTATCAGACTACGCGACACAAGGAAGACGTAGAGTTGGGGGAAAGAAAGGAATATTCTCTGAGGTTTAAGCGATCACGCGACTTAGTGAAAAAACACATGCTCTAAGTGATGGGAAAAAGTAACTTTGAAACATAACGTGCCAAGGATTAGGGATTTTACCTCATTCAAACATGAAAGACTTAGGGTTTAAGGGTTTAAGCAGAGCCAAGACCTGGGAACCATGACAGAGAATTGCCAGACAGGGCAGACTAGGCCAATTTGCACAGAATGGAAAATTTGGGTAACAATGACTCTGGCTTGTGTTTCCACTTTATGAGGTGTTCCATGTGCACCTTGAGTCTGGTGGTCTTCTTGACCCTTGAATCTAATACCTTTTTTGTTTATGTTTGCATCTTGGGAGGTAAAACATTAGGATCTACATATTTTCCAACCTCCTCTCTATTTAAATCTATCTTAGTTAAGGGTCCTCTAAACTTGATTAAGTTTGACACATTGAAGAGACATGAGATGCTGAAATTAGTAGGTAGATCCAGTTTGTAGGCATTACCCCAATACTTGGCTATAATTTTTCAAGGTCACACTCTCTTCACCTGTATCTTGGTAGGAACTCCCTTCTACAACCTATATTTACTCAAATGTACTATGACATATTCCCCTACCTCAAATCGAATATCCTTTCTCTTCTCATCCACTTTAGCCTTCAATTTTTTAGTAGACTCTAGTATAGTCCTCTTCACTTGCTCCTGAATCTCTTTCATGGTTTTAGTGAAGTCTTCAGCATGACGACTCCTATACTCCATGGATACAAGGTCTCTAAGCTCACATACACCTCTTGGGTGCATAGCATTAACAACTTCAAATGGGCTCCTAATTGTTGTCCTATTCACACTATCATTATATGGATATTCTACTTAGGGAATGACCACATCCCATGTCTATCCATAATCCTTAGTTAGGAACCTTAACAAGTTACCAAGTACTATATTAACCACCTCAGTTTGTCCATCAGTCCTAGGGTGGTAAGTTGAACCAAATGATAGGATTAGTACCCAATATGCTCTATAGTGTTTTTGAGAAATGGATCATGAAATTGACATCCCCATCTAATACAATGTTTAGGGGTAGACCATGGATGTGAACAATCTCCTTAAAAAAAATGTGCAATGTTACTAGAATCATAAGTATTTCTACAAGGTATAAATGACCCATTTTGCTAAAATGTCTACCAAAACATAGATACTATCATGACCATATTTTTTCTTAGGTATCCCCACAATGAAATCCATGCTAAAACACTCCCATGGTCTATTGGGGATTGGCAAAGGTTGATACAAACTTGCATTGCTAGCTCATCTTTTTGCTTTCATGCACACTACACATTTGTCAACATCTTATTTGTCACATCTCTTACCAACTTTGGCCAATGGTAAAACCTTTGTACTAACTCCATGGTTTTGTTCACACCAAAATGACCACTCAAGCTATCATTATATTTATCTTGAAATAGATTCTCTCTCATTGAACCCTTAGGAACACACAACTAGTTTCCCTTAAATAACAACCCACTTTGAAAGGTAAAATCATAAAACTAACTCTAAAAATGATTCTAAAAATCAGAACATACCTTATAGGATTCACCAAAGTCTTCATCATCCCTATAGAGGTACTTGAAACTCTCTATACCAATGCCTTTCTAGTGAACTTCTTAAATGATCAGCATCCTCTGACTTAGTGCATCTGCAACCTTGTTCAACTTTCCTTTTTTGTGCTTTATTGAGAATGTGAATGCTTGAAGGTATTCCATCCACTTTAGATGTCTATTACTGAGATTTTCTTGTGTATTTATATAGGTAAGGGCCTATTTTTCAGTAAAGTGCTACAAATTATTTGGGTAGCAAGTAATGTCTCCACTTCCTAAGAGACTGAACTAAGGCATACAATTCCAAGTCATAAGAATAATATTTATTCTTAGTTTCATTTAACTTCTCACTGAAGAAGGCTACTGGTCTACCTCCCTGACTTAGGACACCCCCTAATGCCATTCCACTTGCACCATACTCCAAAGTAAATAGTTTATCAAAACTAGGGAGTCTAAGGATAGGTTGTGTTGCTACTTTCTCCTTCAACTTTTCAAATGCTTTTCCCACTTCAGAGGTCCATCTAAACTTATTCTTTAGACCACCCTTGATTGTATGAAGAATTGGTGCACAAATACCACTGAAATGTCTTATAAACTTTCTATAAAACTAAGCTAACCCATGAAATATCCTTACCTCTGTCCCTGTGGTTGGTGTAGGCCAATTTAGAATAGCTTCCACCTTCCTTGGGTTTGTCTTCAATGAACCTTGGGATACAAAAAACCCCAAATACACAAGCTCTTTCTTGAATAACTCACACTTCTCTAGATTAATGGATAACTTCTCCTCTCACAACATTTTGAGTACCATCTCCACATGCTCAATATGTTCCTCTACTTTCCTACTAAAGATAAGTATATCATCTAGATACACTACCAGAAATATCCCTGTGAAATCCTTAAGCACTTCATTCATGAGCCTGATGAATGTGCTAGAGTCATTTGAAAGGCCAAATGGCATAACTATCCACTCATACAATCCATCAATGATCTTTAAAGTTGTCTTCTATTCATCCCCATCTTTGATCCTAATATGGTTGTACCCACTTTTGAGGCCTAATTTAGTGAAGTACTTTGCCCCTCCAAGAAAGTCTATTGAATCCTCAATCCTAGGAATAGGAAATCTATATCTAATTGTGATCCTATTAATATCACTGGAGTTAGTGAAAATTCTCCAATTACCACCTTTCTTAGATAGTAAGACCATAGGTACGACACATGGACTGATGCTCTTCTTGATTAGCCCTTGGTCTAATAGCTCCTGTACTTGTCTGGCCACTTCTAGGTTCTGATTTGGAGTAATCTTATAGGCTGCCTTATTTGGTAATGATGCACCATGTACAAAGTCAATTTTATGACTAATCACTCATCTAGGAGGTAAATTTTCAGGAGTACTGTCACTAAATATATCCTTGTACCTTCCAAGTAACTCTTGGATTTATGATTGTAAAGGTTCTTGTTTAGGATTATCTTCCTCCTTAGGCTTGAAAAAATGGCATACCCTTCACTTCGCTCATCTTTAAGGGCATTAATGAACTCTTTTCTACTACTCAATAAGACACTAGGGGTCTTGGATTGTGGCTCATCTTATTCCAATAAGGACAAAATTTTGAAAGTTCTGCTATCTTTCTCGAGAGATATGGAATTCTCCTTTACATCATATACTATATCCCAATCATATTGCCAAAGCCTTCCTAATAGTAGATGATATGCATCCATAGTCAGCACATCACAAAGCAACCTATCCTTATATCCTGCAATAGAAAACTCCACCCAAGTCTGCTCATTCACTAACACACTCTACCCTTTATTCAACCATGTCACTTTTTATGGATTGACATGAGGTATCTTTTCCAATTTAAGTTTGTTTACAACTTCCTCTGATATGATATTGTTTTTGGAACCTGAATCCACAATGACTTTGTCAACTTTGCCAATAATTTTACATCTAACTCTAAACAAAGCTCTCATATGCTTGGGTTCATCCTTGACTAGTTTCCTAATCAAAACTCTTCTAAACATGAAATTTTCTCCCATCTCTGACTCAATGTGATAAACCTAAGGTGTCTTGACACTTTTTGTGTCTTCATGAGCATATGGAATCCTTTTACCATTGTTTGAAGAAGTAGGTTTATTAGGACATCTATAGACAGGGTGACCCAATTGACCATGGGTATAACATTTCATACTTTCAAAGTATGATTTTCTTCTTCCTGAACTTATTTCTCTGCTAGAGCCTCCTTGAGTACCTCTACCTCTGGTATAACCCCCTCTTGGATTAGTTTCACTACCATGCTCTGTCAACTTGGACTCTGCCTAGTTTCTTTGTTCATTACCTCTGCTTTGATAACCACCTCTATGACCCCCTTGGTCTCTACCTCTACCTCTTCCTCTAACATTAGACTCCCCTTTCTTCATTTTCCTTTCTTCCACATTAAGAGCTAATTGGTGGCACTTGTGAACAATAATTGGAGTCCATAAGCTTATCTCTTCTTGAATGTTCCATTTTAGACCACCCAAGTATCTTGCTACCTTGATAGGTTCCTCTTCTTGAATCTTTGATCTGAGACATAAATTCTAAAACTCCTCTATATA
The DNA here is from genome assembly GCA_018584345.1 of Thuja plicata. Lineage (NCBI taxonomy): Eukaryota > Viridiplantae > Streptophyta > Pinopsida > Cupressales > Cupressaceae > Thuja > Thuja plicata. The sequence continues at coordinate 516,035 of MU218650.1, read as the reverse complement.
AGAGGCCACATCCAAGTCTTTTTTCTTCAAACCTTGTCTCTTTCTATGAAGTTCTATTTCATAGTCTTCTGGCAGATAATTTTTTTCACTTTAGTCACCATGGCTTTTAAGTTAGCTATAGGTTGTTTACCCATTCTAACTCTTTCATCTTGCAGGTACTTCCACCATATCAATGTTGATCCTCTTATCCTTGACTTTGCAACCTTTAGTTTTTGTGCCTCTGTAACACGTTCACACTCAAAGTCATTTTACATCCCCTTAATCCATTCCATCACTGTCTCAATATCCATTTTCCCACTAAATAGTGGTATGCCTTCTAGTGATTTTCTAGCTAGTGCTTTGATGGCTTTAAAGAATGGTTCTTCATTCAATGGAGGGTCTAGTTCAAGAATTATATCTTCCTCATCAATCTTATTCTTACCTTTGTCACTAATTTCACCTTCTTTTCCTATTATCCCTGGCTCCCTCAACAACTTCTTGTAGTTTTATTCTCATTTCTTCTAGAGCTTCTTCAAGGAGTATTTTTTTCTCCTTTTTCTCACCTATCTCCTTAACTAACTCTATATTAGTAACCATGTTGATCTCCACTACTGATTCACCAGTATATAGAGACATACACCAAATCCCAAATCTTAACCTTTCCTTGATACCAATCCATTGTAAAGACAAATCTTTCTCCCTAACCCTACCTACTCCTAGGGTCTTCACTAGGCCACTTCTCTAGCCTATTAGGGTCCTTCACAAACCTTAACTCACAAGGATTCCATTCTCAATCCTTTACCTCTTCAATCTATCTACACCAACCAAGAAAACAATTTAGTCACCAACATTCGTTATGGATGTCTTCTTGCAATCTCCACACCAAATGTTGAAAAATGATCAAAACCAATCACCAATGGAGAGGAAGGATTATTCCTAGGGTATTGGATATATGACAATGCTTAACAATAGAAATTTTCAATGAAATCATTATCGATTTCAAGAACTTGTTTGAATTTACACAAAATAGGGCTATAAGGAATTAGGCCTTGAAACACACCTTTTGGCACATAACTCCAAAACTTTCTCAACAAGAAAAAAAACTACATTTCCCGATACCCTTTTTGGAAATGTCTAGGATTTATCAGGTCTCACTTCCCCAACCTATCTGTACAGTGCATTGCTATATTTAAGTTTAAAATCAAGGGTTTCTCAAAGAACTGACAGTGCTCACAAGGGTTTTTTCTTCACCTTTAAAAGCTCTAGACCATAAATTATCCTTAGGTATGGGACTTACTAACACACATATCCTCCTCTCTAAATTCTCAGATTGAAGCAACCAATGCATTCAATCCCTCTGTTTTCTTCTTTAATCCACTATGATCCCTAACCATGCTCTTGTGGCTCACCTAGGGCATCACTATAGAAATAAAAAAAACTTTCTTTCTAGGGCCCAAGCTTCTACAAAAGTAATGTACAAGGATTCATCTCACAAATCCCAAGGAATGGTACTAAAGCCTCAGTGAGAAGGTGAGTTATGACCCCATAAGAAAAACTACCTAGATCAGACCAGTGACAGTGCTAAAACAAAAAAAATACAAAAGGAAATGAAATAGAGTCAAAACAACTATCTACAAATGATGCCAGTAACATTACACACTTGTTCGTTAAGGAGATTTTATGAATCCATGGACTACCCCTAATTATTGTATCAGATATGGATGTTAAGTTCATGACTCATTTTTTCAAAAGATTGTGGAGTAGATTGGGTACCAACTTGTCATTTGGTTCAGCCTTCCACCCACAGACTGATAGCCAAGCTGAGGTGGTTAACAAAATTTTAGGTAACTTGTTAAGGTTCCTAACCAAGGAGTATGGGCAGACATGGGTTGTGGTCATTCCCCAAGCAGAGTATGCATATAATCATAGTGTTAAAAAAACAACATGTAGAAGCCCATTTGAAGTTGTTTATGGGATACACCCAAGGGGTGTATGTGAGCTTAAAGACCTTGGAGCCATGGAGTATAGGAGTGGTCATAATGAAGACTTCACTCAAACAATGAAGGAGATTCAAGAGCAGGTGAAGAAGACTATACTAGAGTCTACCCAAAAGTTGAAGGCCAAAGTAGATGAGAAGAGAAAAGATGTTCAATTTAAGGTAGGTGATTATGTCATGGTACATTCAAGAATAAATATAGGTTGCAGAAAGGGATGCCTACAAAACTACATATGAAGAGAGTGGGAACCTACAAGATCTTAGCCAAGTATGGGGATAATTCCTATAAGGTGGATCTACCTACTAAATTGAGCATCTCACATGTCTTTAATATAGCAGACTTGATAAAGTTTAAAGGACCTTTGACATAGATAGATGTGAACAGACAAGACATTGGAAAGAATGTGGAACCTGATGTTTTACCTCCCAAGATGCAAACAAAAGAAAATAAGGTGTTGGATTCAAGGGTCAAGACTACCATACATAAGGTGTACATAGAACACCTCATCAAGAAGATGGGCATTCCTGAAGACATAGTGTCCACATGAGTGACATGCGTTTCCTTTGTGGGGGAGTATAGTGCAAGAGCACCTAGGTAAGGCTAGATGGTTACCTAGATCTCCTAGATTTATTTTGGTTTGTAGTGCTCTTAGCAAAGGCACTAGTGTAATAATAGGACTAGATAGGTCCTAGGGTGTATTGATTTGGTTAGAAGACCAAACTAGATCATTTGGTGTTAAGAAGTAATGAATTGTCCATTTTGGGTAAATGTTCCAAAAATGGTAGAACTATAGATTTTATGCTTGTTAGAGTCTATAAGAGATAATTTGAGGTCTAATAGGCATGTTAGTGCATTTGGATAAGTTTCATGGTATGTTGACCAAGTTAGAGTCCAAGAATCAAAAAGTTGTAAAAGTTGTCAATATTGTCATTGACAACATTTCTTACAATAATGCATATTCAAGCATTTTGTTATATAATTGTTGGAAACAATTGGATTTTTTCCATGGTAAACTATATAAGGCCTCCCCTGACCTGTGTGTGGGGTTGGATGAAGTTTGGAAGTTAGTGTACGGATTATGTAATTGGAAAATTAGTTATAGTTGAGCATTTTGTACACATTTTAGATTCTAATGGATTGAGCTCTACACTATGACTTGTGAATGAGATAGTTTATGTAATTACTTGATTCTAAATGTGATTAGTTAGTGTTTTCATTTTTGTTTCATTGTCTTTGTAAATACTTTTGTTTTTTGCAGTGTCGTTGGTCTGAACCAGACAGTTTTTGCAAATGGGTTCACAACTCATCATTCCACTGTGGTACTTGTACAAAATCTTGGAATGGGTGAGGTTACTCCTTGTACTATATGTCTGGAGAAGGTTGGGCCCTGGAAACATTGTCTGCTAATTTTATAGTGATGCCCTAGGTGAGCCAGAGATGCATGGCTAGGGATCACAGTGAATTGCAGAGGCAATATATGTGATTGAAAGCATTGATTGCTTCAATCAGAGCATGTGGAGAGGAGTACATGTGTATGGAGAAGCCCCAAATCCAATGATAAGCTTTGGTGATGATATTTTCATGGTGAAAACTCAAACCCTTATGGGAATATACTCTATGTAGGTGAAACCCTTAAATATAGGCTTGCAAATACGAACCCTATGTACAGACAGTTTGGTAAGGCATGACCTATAAAATCCTTTAGGTCTTCAAAAAGGGTGTTAGGATCTGGAGTTAGTTTTTCATCTTGTTAAGAATAATTTCAATTTATATACAAAAAGGTTCTTAATTAGGCCTAATGCGTGTAGCCTTGTTTTAGTGAGTTTGGAGCAAGTTCTTGAACTCATTTAGGGTTTCATTGAAAACTAAGTTGTTAGGGATTGTATTGGATGCAATTGCCTTGTTTTAGACCTTCCTCTCCATCGGTGAATGGTGATAGCCTTGTTGGATCACTTGGTGTGCAGATACAAGAAGATAATCATGGGTTTTATGATTGATTAAGTTGATTTCCTAGATGGTGTTGACAAGTTGAATAGGTGAAGGATTTGAGTAGATAATCTTTGGAATATTAGGGTTAGCTAAGAACCATAATAGGCTAGAGAAGTGGCCTATTAGATACCCTAGTAGAAGATAGGGCTGTGAGAAAGACTTGTCATTACACCATCATCATCATCATCACCATCATATATATATATATATATATAATTTCCTAGTTTTAATTTTAGGTATTTGAAAGGAGTATATTTTTTGAATCATTTTTTGCGCATGATACAACTCATCATAGCGACCTACTAATTCTCTTCTAACATTATCTTAGATACATACATTTATCCTTCAAACCTAGGAGGTTCTATATGTGCATTGCAAAAGTGTTAAATTTTTATTTTTAACTACATCCCACATTTCTTATTTCTTAAGTTATATATGTCCTTCTAAAACAATGATATGCTCATTGACAAATTAAACATCACCAAAAGACACAAATTCAAATTTGCTTATATAGATGCCTTCACATTCATTTTCAAAAATGACAAAAAATTTAGTTAAAAAGATGTATTACTACTGTATTACAAAAGACATGAAGGAATAGCATGTTTACTCTAACTTTTATGCAATTACCTAATCTCAATACAATATCAGTATATTAGGAACCCAAACATTTGTACCATTATTTATATAGATGACAGTACCAACTCACATGAAGAGAATAGAAAAAAAGAGATTATAGGTCATATCTAGGTTCAAATGTTATTTTCCTTTATGTTGTTATGTCATTTGACGATATAGATGAGAGAGAACACATGAAAAACTAAATCAAAACTTTGTGTATAAGTTCTATGTGGTCCCAAATAGATATTCCATACTACTTCTCATGCTCATGCTCACGAGTCCCGATTGTTTCCAAAATGTATATTGCAAGATTTTCAACCATACCAATAGTGAACTTGAGGCCAATGGTGAGAAATATGCTCATCACCTTTCCATATGCATCATGGATCCTTGGAGATCCTAGCAAACCCCCCAAGTCCAATATGGCCACCACCCAACCCCAACATCTCAATCAATACAAGAAACATACACAAAACCAAGTACACCTTTCAACTCCCCAAAAGTACACATACTAAAAGGACACTTGATAGGTTTTTCACTTTTAACCAAATTTTGAGTTCACATGATAGAAACTAGAGAATAAAACCAACAAAGAAATAGGAAGATCCCACAGGGACCAAAATATGATCACTATTACTCCATAATTACACAAACTCATGCAAAGGAGTGAATGGAACTAAGATACTACCTCTTAAAATCTAGCCTCTATAAAGAATATAATCAATTGTAATCTTCATCCATACTTCCTTCTCTTCCTCCCCAAAACAATCCGCTGAGATCCTGTCCAAAACAACCCTTATCAACTCTTGAATATGTTAAATAAGTGCCATAACCCTAAGTATATGAGCTAGGGTTTTAAAAATTGCATGATGAACTAAATTTTGACTTTTATCTCTAGTCCAAAATGACTTCAAAAGTGACCTACTGGATACAACTATTTAAGGCATTTAGGACACTCATCTTTTACAACACACGACTTTTGACTCATCTAAATAAAATACTTCCCACATTTACATCAACACCCTTGTATTTCATGCTCATCACTTAGTTTGACTCATTTTATCCACTTGTTGACCATAGATTTGAATTCATCTCTTGAATATGCCTAATCCATAATTATAGAACCAAAATATGTTAAGTCCCCCTAGACTAAGTTTCTCTTTGTTTAAAATATAGATTTCCAACTTATTAGGCCAACTTCTATTAGATATAATCATCACTCATCAAATTGCACATCAAAGCTCTCAAGTGATGTGTCTATAACCTATCCTAAATGACATCATCCTAGGTCATTTAGGTTGATTGATTGTTTAGCATATTGCATCCACATATTGTCACATCAATTTTAGCCTCAATCCCATACGAGTTGACATTCCATTGACATTATTATATATATTCTTAGCATGTTTTTATGTATGCATCGACCATTGTGCCAAGTTGTTAGCAATTCATTGGTGTTTCGTTTATTTATAACAAACTCTCAAAGGTTATTTTCAACACTACAAATTTCTCAACCACAAGTATTGACATAAGAAAATTATTTCTAAAAGTGAGAAGCAAGCCAAGAGTAAAGTGCACATGGACAAAGTGTCCCAAGACCAAACATCATCCCAAGGATCAAATTATTTCAAGGGAGCATTTTCACAAGCTTCTTATTACTATTAATAATAGAAGCTTAGAAATTTCACTTGATCTCTTAGCTGTTGCTAGTTTTGATATAAAAAAAAATATCAATAATATATTGCAACACATTTTACAAGTCATAGATGTAAAAAAATTGGCAAAGTATTAATATTTTTATATTATTATGAATGTGTACATGTATTTGTTAATTTTGCAATGATCTTTTTATTTTATTTAGATATATAAATGTTAACAGTTTAGCTATATACACTCTAACCATGTTATTTACCACATATATTACAATAATATATTCTTACTTAAAAGTTTAATTTTAAATATATAATTTTACAAAATTATGACATTTTGATAAATAAAATGAAATGAATCTAGTTATATCAAATAATTACTAAATAATCATATTAAATACATATAATCATAAATAACTCTTATTGTACTTGCCTTAGGCAATATACTATTACATTCACTTATGCACAAATAATGAATTAGTTTTGCACCAATCAAACAATTATAAGTGACTATTTTTTTCTAGTTCAAATATTTCTAAAGTTTAAATATTTCTTTATTCATTAAATATATTATATAAATTAGTTATCTCAAGTATGATTGGGTCAATTGATTTCGGCTTATAGGACCCCTTTTTGGGAGGCTTGCTTCATATTAGTTTTTTTTGGAGAAAATTTATTTCTCTTTGATTGAGAGCCAAGGACTCAGGGGATTCCATTCCACCGAATTCGCTCGAGGCATGATCCCAG
>MU218650.1:495669-508920 GCA_018584345.1 Thuja plicata | reverse complement strand
TTATTAATAATTTTAAATAAAATAATAAAGAAAAATAATTCATATGTAATAATTTGGACAAATCAATTTAAACATTTTGAATATATGTTAAAATCAATTTCTAATTAAAATTAATAATCATTATATATAATTTTATATTAAATAAAATTATACTTAATAAAATATAATTAATTTGTTAAAATTATAATTACAATTAATTACTAAACTAAAAGGCAAATACAAGCCACTACGTGGCACTTGTTAATATATATTTTTAATTAGCTAATAGGCTTTATTTGTGAGCTTGCTCAGGTACGAACATCGTCAATACCTGTCTCACGTTGAATACCGCTATGGAAGTGGTATACTGCAGAGAAACTCGTTGATATATTGTCTCTTCATATTTAAATAAAAGGCAAATAAATGCAATATGGTTGGGTAGACGTTAGGGAAAATGCAGTATGGCCAATCAGAGTTTAAATGTGGTGGCTACTTAATTTGTTTGAAAGAATAGAAGCTCTCACGATCTGGACCATCTTCCTGAAGGAGAAATCGATGGTTCACATTCAGTTCTGTTTGCTTGGGTGGGTTTCGTAGCGGGTGAGCATGGTGACCAGCTAATCGGGCATGAGGTTTCGTTTGGCATTCTTGTGAATATCGGTAGAGGAAAAAATTGAATGATGGACCCACCTCTTTGGTCATTGTAGAATGAAGTCAATTTCAATTCCTATCTAAAATCCAACCCCTATAATTCAAATTTTTTAAAAGGAAATTTCAAATTTCTCAATTGAATACAGATGGAAATTATACCAGTGCATTCATAGCACCAGCCTTTTGTGGTGATTAAACCTAGGCCTCTTTTCACGAGAAACATACACCAAGCGAAGCAATTCATTTCCATCAACATCACATCCTCCATTATAACCCAGAAACATCTGCAACAATACATTGTAAAAATTGTGATAAGTATCTGTAAACACTCACTGTCATCCACCATCCACCTCCCACTACGGGAGAATTTGGGATGTGATTCATTTTAAGAGAATATCTGGACAGGGTAAGAAAAGTGCATTTTAAGGAAATTGGGAAATCAATAGGAAATCAAAAACAAACATTTACAAATGAATAAGGCATTGTAAGTTTATGTTCATGAGCTGCACAATGGGAAATCAAAAAACAAACATTCAAAAATTGAGATAACAAACTTAATCAAGAGCAGAGTTATTAAATCATCTTAGAATTTCAATTCAATGTGAGAACTTTCATGAATTAAATGATGGTGGACCTATTATGTTCACACTTCAGATTTTGACACTACATAGGCCTACATGCGTTGGAAGTCTTTTTAAGACCGTAGGTACTCACTATTTTATAATCAGAACTATAGAACCGAAACTCAGAATACTTTTCCATAACAAGGCATATTCTGATTTCAATTTTTATTATTTGTTAGCTTCTTATACTTTCATAAATTTGTGTATGCAAGCCATATCACTCTGAATTGTAAGTTTGACCAATGTTTAAGTAAGATAATTCACGTCACACCCTAGAGGGAAGAATCTAGATAACATGTGTTGAATTTTAACATGTTGAAGTAGATAATATTATCTAGAAGGAGGTTAAAAATCTTCAAGCTTCCTCCTGGATTCGGTATCTAAAATGGATCTGGCGGTGGTTAAGGAGGAAATTAAGAACCTGAATGAAAGCTTCAACAAAGTTGCTGGGTTCGCAGTGAAATTTATGCACTCGGTGGTTGCCACTCTCCAGCTCCTGCAAATGGCAAAGGGGTCTTCACAAGAGGAAGAACACAAGAACGAGAAGCTATTCGAATTCCTTGCGGAGGATTGGCTTAAGCTATTGTTGGATAATGGGGGTAAAAACCCCAATTAACCTCCTCTTTTTCAATGTTTTTTCTTTGTCTTTGTTTTTTATTGGCTGGCCATTGAGGGCATTACTGTGATTCTGATGAACTCTTACGATGGGTTTAGACTTAATTCCCTTGATACTAAAAGTAATTTCTACTTTTATGTTATTTATTTTGGAACTTACTGTCATAGACTGGTTACCAGCTTCAAGGTGAAGCTGGGGTCTATTAGGGATTACTCTTACTACTGGTTTAGTTTTAATTCCTTCTTTACTGTTACTTATTATTCCTGCTTTAATGTCAAGTACTTAGATACTTACTTTCACAGACTGGTTACCATCTCCAAGGTGATGTCGGGGTCTGTTATGGAGTGTAGGCTGGTTACCAGCTCCATGATGGAGTTGGGGCTTGTTAGTTTAATTTTCTTATTTTTGATGGTGAAAAAGGGTATTTGGTGAGGGTGTTTTGACCCCTATGTTATACTAGTTGTCTGTTGGTAGTCTGCACTTGTTGTGCTAGCTATGTTTGTTTAGGTCAGCCCCCTTGTCTTGCCTATTTTTTTCTAATAAAAAACATTACAATCTATAGATCTAGATAATTTAATTTGTCTTCCTTCTCAATACGCACATAACACATACATTCATACACCAAAAAAAGGAAATACGAGCCCCTAATCTCTAAATCTGGTATTGGCATCACTTCATCCCTTTTGTGGTGTTGATCAAATTTGACTTCTGATGGCCTCATATTTATAATGTACATGTAGTTAATATAGGGATATCTTACATCCTATCAGGTGATCCCCATTTTCCATTATATATTTTGGTGAGCTCGACTCATAACATTTTCATTCTGATTTGGTGTCTAGATCTACTTTGTATACATTGCACTAATCACTATTTACATACCTTAGATCTCCTCTTAATGTATTTTTGATATCTAGATCTATTTTGTCATTTAGATATTTAAACTTGTGTTAGATCTATTTTAATTTTATGTTTAATGTGTGGCTTATAATTACTTTATTACCCATCTAGCTTCAGTTTTTGGCTTAAGTATTAGATGTCCTTTGTTCATTTCTTTAGATACATCTCCTTTTCATTTTTTTAATGCATTATTGCATTGAATCCTACCTATATTATTCTCCTTGAGAGAATCCATAGACTTATGAGTTCCTTTGATCCCGAGTTTTCTATCCTTTCTAGGAATCTTGAAGAGACAATAAGGATAATAAAGACACAATAATGATCTTCTTCCACCTCTTGAAAAAAATATTCCCATTCTTTGCATGATGACGATGAGAGCCTGAGAGTTACACCTATTCAAATCCAAAAGCTCTCTCATAACTTTGGTAAATTTTAACAATGGTTAGGTCAAGAGAATGCCAATCCTAAGGCTATTTCTATAGTTGGTGGTTTGAGAAATTTAATACATAATGATGAATATGGAATTGATTTCTTAGGTTATCTTTCTCAACTTATTCATAACAATGTCAAGCCAATATAAGAATGTACTCAAGAGCTTGGTTATATCCAACACCCCGTTAGTGTTGAGCCTTCTAATCATATTCCTACCTTAATACATAGTATTTATACCTGTACTGCACCTATCATAATTACTTACTTCCAACCTTCTAATCCTTTACATGTTCCCATTCCTAATACTAGTGTTTTTTCCTATAGTATGTATAAGAACTTACAGAATATAAAGATATAAGATGAAGCACTAAACAAATTGTGAGTCCAAATTGACTATTGAATAATGCATAGAAGAGGAGTACAAATAGGTCATAAATAAAAACCCAATAGACTAGGATGATGTGTTGAAATGAAATTGAAACATCTCTAGTAGACTCCTAAATGTCGACAACTAACTAGACACCTCTTTTAGAACTAGTCAAGTAGGTGACACCTAACTAGGCTTAGAAAAGGCATATGTTTAATTAAAAACACTAACACCACCCATTAAGCATAGCTTTCGTGGCCATGAAAGATATGAGTCCCTAAAAAAAGGCCTGATAAGGTACTTATTTACAATGCAAATAAATTAGAAGCAAGGAGAAACAAGGAAAACCCAATGGTAATAAAATCTCCCTCCAAAAAGAGATAAGATGAAATGGCATGTACAAGTGAGTAAGAAGAGTGATAGATGAATAAATTATGATAACCCCCAAGGAATAATTCTACCACAAAGTACAATAAGCTCTCCCCATAGAAAAGAAAGTAGACAAGATCATATGACCCCCCAAAAGATATGAAGTGATGAACTCCATGTAGTGCTGGTAGATGCTTGACGCTGGATGATAAAGAGGATCCATGAATGTTGAACAAAATTCTTCCCCTTGGGATGAAATAATACCATAAATGTGTGTAATATTACTTCCCTTTATGGATAGAAATAATTTGGAAGCAAGATGAATATCTCTGAATGTTGCACATAATCCAAAGACTGAAATGATTCCACTAATGCCTTTGAATGACGCTCAAAGATATCCAAGCCAATATTGATGTATGATGGATCAAGTACCATGAAATATTCTGGAACATGGACCATAAATGTATGGTGATATCTGAACAGATGTGAATTTGATATTGTTGCAGATAAAGATAATTGAGTTGGATTTGACAACTCATGAATGTCTGTACAATCTGTCACGGTAGGAGCCAATGTAAACAAGGTAAGAGAAATGCACAAGGATGGAAATGATGATGCAACTTCATGAAATTCATCACCAAATAGAAGAAGAATGTCTTCAATGCTATCATCCAAATATACAAGATGGTATTCTACAAACAATGATGTTATGTCTGAAAGATATGCATCCCAATGTGGTGGATCTGGTATGCCTATAGAAAATACTTGATGCAAAGAATCTATGGAACTCATGGATGAGTGAATGTTGATTTAGATGTAGAAAAAAGTGAGGGTGTCCCACTAGATATCCTATTGAGATTGGATGGTGTTTTCATATGAGTTAGAGAATCAATTAAGGCAATACCATGATTGAGAAGAATTTGTTGCATTTTCGCAGTTTGACAAAACCAACAATTGTCTGTTGTATGACTATACTTTCCACATTATCCACATTTGATTATCCATTTATCTGGAGGATTATACAAAATACTTGAATGGAAGAGATTATTTGTGAGAGGCATGATCTCTTGAACCAACAAAATTAAAATATAATACACACCATACCCACTTGATTATGGTCACTTGATGAAGATGAGGGCCAATGAAGACGTAGTGCAGAGGTGACAAACATTACCAAAGGAGCCACAAAGTAATCTTTCAAAATCTACATTATAGACATGAAATTATCTCTAACATGCTCTAATACCATATAAGAACTTCCAAAATCTAAAGATGTAAGATGAAGCGTTAAACAAACTATGAGCTCACTCAAATTGACTATTGAATGATGTACATATGAGTACAAATATGTGAGAATGCCTCCATGATATGAGGGAAGGAATCCTCAAACATGAGGGGTAGAAAATAATAATCAAAGAGACTAGGATGATGTGTGAAAATTAAATTGACACATCTCTTGTAGACTCCCAAATATTGATAAACAACTAGACACCTCTTGTAGAACAAGTCAAGTAGGTGACACCCAACTAGGACACCTAACTAGGCTTAGAAAAGCGATGTGTTTAATTAAAAACACTAAAAGTATGCCATGTGCTACCTTACCTTCATCCATTCCCACTTAAAATAGTGTGCCTTTTTCTTATTCCAATGTTCCTTTAATTTCACATAATGATCCTAATATTACCCACATACCTCCTACTCTTTCCATTGAATCTAAAATCAATAGTTTTTCTCAAGCTAAGTCATCTTTACAATAAAAAATTGCTTCCATAACTCAATTCATGTTTGACATACCTACTTGTGATATTCCTAGTCCCTTATCCTTGGATATAACTCATGTCTTTATTCCTCAATACATGGAGATCCCTCATTTAGAAACCTACAATGCTAAAGGTGGTTCCTTAACTTATGTTAAAGCCTTTCAAACATTGTAGTGACTTTTCTCATGGTCAAAGGTTCATGGATAAGCTATTATCTAGAACCTTTTGAGATAAGGCCTTGCAATGGTATTTCTCCTTCCCTCCTTATTTCATTGATTCCTTTCAAAAAAATTCCAATTCCTTCATTCAACAATTCCAAAAAAATATCAATCCTAAGATATTCTTGACTCATTTGATGCATTATAAACAAGGTTCTCATGAAAAGGTTACTTATTTCATTGGTATATTTATACATTTACATGCTTAAATTTATGGTTCAGTACCCGATATTGATGTGCAACACATGTTTATTTCTAGTTTATAAAAATATTTTAGCAAGAAGATTTTATTTTATTTTAGAGAGAAATATTTATTTTATGAATATTTAGATAATGTGACACTTGTATTCTCTCATCCCCTCTCACCTTGAATCTTAGACACAACTTCTAGAACTCCTCATTATAGGCACTAACCTATAATTCTCTTTATCTTAAGTTCTTTCTTTTCTTGTAGAGTTTTATCTCATAATCATCAAGAATATAGGTGTCCCTAATATTGGCTACCATACCTCTCCAAGTAAAAATAAGATTATTTCCTTCTTTTTGTCTCTCATCTTGCACAAACTTGCACCATGTTAGTGCAGATCCTCTTAGTCTAGTCTTAGCCAACTTCATGATGTAAAGAAAAATATTTCTAGCTAACCCTACCTTATCCTAGGGTCTTCAATAGGCTACTTCTCTAGCCTATTAGGGTCCTTCACAAACCCTAACTCACAAAGATTTAATTCTCAATCCTTCACCTCTTCAATTTGTCTACATCAACCAAGAAATCAACTCAATCACCAACATTCACAATTGGATGTCTTCTTGCATCCTCCACACCAAATGTTCACATATTATCAAAACCAATCACCAATCAAGAGGAAGTTTTATTCCTAGGGTATTGGATCTATGAAAATTCTTAACAACAAAAATTTGCAATTAAATCCTTATTGATTTCAAGAACTTGTTTGAATTTGCACAAAATAGGGCTACAAGGGTTTTCTCGTTCACCTAGAAAAAATCCACAACAGAAATTCTCCTTATATATGGGACTTCCTCACACACATATCCTCCTATATACATGCTCAAATTGAAGCAACCAATGCCTTCAATCCCTTTGTTTTCTTCTGCAATCTATTGTGATCCCTAGCCATGATCTTCTGGCTTGCCTAGAGAATCACTAAAATAATAAAAAAAAATTCTTTCCAGGGCCCAAGCTTCTGCAAAAGTAATGTACAATGAGTCACCTCACAAATCCCAAGGAACCGTACTGATGCCACAGTGGGAAGGTGAGTTATGACCCCATATGGAAAAACTATCTAGATCAGACCAGCGACGGTGCAAGAACCAAAACAATTTACAAAAGGCAATGAAAAAGAATCAAAACAACTATCTACACACACATAGAATAAATAAACTACATTTATTTCCTCATACATGAGTTATAGTGCATATATTAATCTATTAAAAGACTACAAACAAGAAAATGCACTAACAGTGATTAAAAATGCTCAGAGAACTTGCTTGTTCATTAACCTAATATTGTGCACCCCTTTGCATAGGTCGAGGGAGGCCTTAAATAGTTTATCCTACACACACTAAATTTTTTAGATAGTTACATAACCATATGCTCAAAAATGCACATGAGCAAGAAATGTTGTCAATGACAACATTGTCAATTTTGCAAAGTTGTCAGCAACTTTGACAACTTTTGCATTCTTGCACCCAAACTTGGTCAACTCATTATGAAACTCAACCAAATACATAATTATTCCTACTAGACCATTAAATAGGTCTCCTACCCTTTCCTTGTCTAATTTAGGCTTCTAAATACACAAATGCAATGTTTCTCTAAAATTTGTAACATTTTCCAACTTTCCCAAACGTGGACCAAACTATAACTTAAGGACTCCAAATAACCTAGTTAGACCTCCTAACCAAAAATACACACTCTAGGACCATATAGTCCTCTTATTTCATTAATGGCTTGGCTAAGACCAGTACAAGCCAAAACTTGACTAGGAACCCTAGGTTACAAGATAGCCTTACCTAGGTGCTCCTGCACCATGCTCCCCAACAAAAGTAAATCATGTCACTCCTATGGAAAAGATGTCATCAAAAATTATTAAAATCTTTATGTCTACATTTTCAACCCATGTTACTTCTGACTCTGGCTTGTGCTTCCTCTTTATGAGGTGTTCCATGTATAGCTTGTGTTTGGTGGTCTTCTTGAACCTTGAATATAATACCTTGTCTACTTCTATCTGCATCTTGGGAGGTAAAACATCAGGCTCTACATCTTTTCCAACCTCCTCTCTATTCACATCTATCTTAGTTAAGGGTCCTTTAAATTTGATTAAGTCTGCCACATTGAAGATAGATGAGATGCTCAAATCAGTAGGTAGATCCAGTTTGTAGGCATTAGCCCCATACAAGGCTAAGATTTTGCAGGGTCCCAGTCTCTTCATTTGTAGCTTGGTAGGAACTCTCTTCTAAACCCAAGATTTATTCAAATGTACTATGACATAATCCCCTACCTCTAATTGAAGATCATTTCTCTTCTCATCCACTTTAGTTTTCAATTATTTATTAGACTCCAATATAGTCCTCTTCACCTACTCCTGAATATCCTTCATGGTTTGAGTGAAGTCTTCAGCATGACCACTCCTTTACTCCATGGATCCAAGGTCTCTAAGCTCATATACACCTCTTGGGTGTATCCCATAAACAACTTCAAATGGGCTCCTACCTGTTGTCCTGTTCACACTATCATTATATGCATATTCTGCTTAGGGAATGACCACATCCCATGTCGGTCCATACTCCTTAGTTAGGAACCTTAACAAGTTAACAAGCACTCTATTAACCGCCTCAGTTCTTCCATCAGTATTTGGGTGGTAAGTTGAACCAAATGATAGGTTAGTACCCAATTTTCTCTATAGTGTTTTCCAGATATGGCTCATCAACTTGACATCCTGATCTGATAAAATATTAAGGGGTAGACCATGGATGCGTAAAATCTCCTTAAAAAACAAATGTGCAATGTTACTAACATCATGAGTAGTTCTACAAGGTATAATATAACCCATTTTGTTAAAAATGTCTACTACAACATAGATACTGTCATGACCATGGTTTGTCTTAGGTAGTCCTACAATGAAATCCATGCTAACACATTTCCATGGTCTATTGGTGATTAGAAAAGGTTTATACAAACCTACATTTCTAGCTCCTCTTTTTGCTTTCATGCACACTGCACATTGCTCAACATCTTTTTTGTAACGTCTATTACCAACTTTGGCCAATGGTAAAACCTTTGTACTAACTCCATGGTTTTGTTCACACCAAAATGACCACTCAAGCTACCATTATGTTTCTCTTGAATAATATTGTCTCTCAATGAACCCTTAGAAACACACACCAGGTTTCCCTTAAATAACAACCCACTTTGCAAGGTAAAATCAGAAAACCTATTGTGAAAATGATTCTAAAAATCAGAACATATCTTGTAGGCTTCACCAAAGTATTCATCATCCCTATAGAGTTCCTTGAATCTCTCTATACAAATTATTTTCAAGTGAACATCTTGAATGGTTATCATCCTCCTACTTAGTGCATCTGCAACCTTGTCCAACTATCTTTTTTGTGCTTTATTGTGAATGTGAATGCTTGAAGGTATTCCATCTACTTAAGGTGTTTATTACTGAGCTTTTCTTGTGTATTTATATGGGTAAGGGAAAGGTTTTTAGTAAACACTACAAATTATATTGGTATCAAGTAATGTCTCCACTTCCTAAGAAACTAAACTAAGGAATACAATTCCAAGTCATAAAAAGAAAATTTCTTCGTAGGTTCATTTAAATTCTCACTGAAGAAGGTTACTGGTCTACCTTCCTGACTTAGCACACTCCCTACTGCCATCCCACTTACATTACACTCCAAATTAAATAGTTTATCAAAACTAGGGAGTCTAAGGATAGGTTGTGTTGCTACTTGCTCCTTCAACTTTTCAAATTCTTTTCCTTCTTCAGAGGTCCATCTTAACTTAGTCTTTAGACCACCCTTGATGGTATCAAGAATTGGTGCACAAATACCACTAAAATGTCTTATAAAATTTATATACAACTAAGCTAACCCATGAAATCTCCTTACCTCTGTCCTTTTGGTTGGTGTGGGCCAATTTAGAATAGCTTCCACCTTTCTTGGGTCCATCTTCAATGAGCCTTGGGATACCACAAACCCTAGATACAAAAGCTCTTGCTTGAAGAACTCACACTTCTCTAGATTAATGGATAACTTCTCCTCTTGCAACCTTTTGAGTACCATCTCCACATGCTTCATATTTTCCTCTACTATCCTATTGAAGATAAGTATATCATTTAGATATAATACCACAAATATCCCTATGAAATCCTTAAGCACTTCATTCATGAGCCTCATGTATATGCTAGGGGTATTTGAAAGGCCAAATGACACAACTCTCCACTCATACAATCCATCAGTGGTCTTAAAATTTGTCTTCCATTCATCCCCATATTTGATCCTAATATCATGTTACCCACTTTTGAGATCTAATTTATTGAAGTACTTTGCCCCTCCAAGAAAGTCCATCAAATCCTCAATGCTACGAATAGGAAATCTATACCTAATTATGATCATATTAATATCCCTAGAGTCAGTGCAAAGTATCCACTTACCACCTTTCTTGGATGCTAAGACCATAGATACGACACATGGACTAATGCTCTTCTTGACTAGCCCTTGGTCTAATAGCTCCTGCACTTGTCTAGCCACTTCTAGGTTCTGATCTGGAGTAAGCTTATAGGTTGCCTTATTTGGCAATGATGCACCAGGTACAAAGTCAATATTTTGAATTATCACTCTTCTAGGAGGTAATTTTTGTATGTTGAATGTGGACCTCTAAATTCAACACAAACACAACATAGTCCTTACACAATCGCTTAATTCACAAAGACAAACATGAATTGTTTGTTCTGCAAATATGATTGAAGCGACCTGCTGCCTCCTAATTAGGTGTGGATGTTTAACTTTAACCTCAGAATGAGAGCCAACAACCTGACCATTGCTAACATGGAGGATTTAAGAATGCAAGAAAATGAGAAACACCATTATTCTATGAAAAATCTGCAACTAGTCTATGAAAAGAGATGCAATTTAGACTAAGAAATTGAATTTGCACTAAGCTAAGAATAATTTGTAGCTATTCTATGGAAATAAAGATGCAATTAAACTAGCAAACGAAAGTAAATGCTCTTAGTCTAGAATTGAAAGCTTGTAATCTATGAAAAATTGAGAACATCAAATTGAAATGTTAGATATGAGAATGAATATCAAATAAAAGCATATATCATCGATTCCAATTTAAATATTAGCCTAATTATGCAAATGAGCTTAAAAACATGAAATCAAAGTAAATTGCCTATAGTATTGATGCTTCTCCAAAAAGTCCTTTTCTAATGAAGAGAAAGAGGTCCAATTTATAGAAAACCAGGGAAAGAGGATGAAGAGTTACTTGAAAAGAAACAATCGTCTCTTCATTCTCCAATTGAGACAAATAAGCAAAGATTATTTAAATAAAAGAATGAATTATTGACACATAAGTGTGCTTTCACATGGAATTATGGAATTCCTTTTTGAGGATAATTCATCCAATAATTAAATAACCTTTCAATTCCTTTTATGTATATTATCCAAAGGGGGTGGAATTGATTTAATTAAAAGCACTTACGAATTTAGGATTAAATCAATTAATCATATGGATTTTAGCTAATAATCATTTGAGAATTAGGAATTAAATGTAATTTCAGATTTATGCAAATTTGGGTTTTATGCATTTGAAACTCAGTCAATTAAAGTCAATCAGGAGAGGAATTTGCCTAGTACAATAGGACTTTGAAGATAAGAAAATGCGCCAAAATTGATTGGATAATTAGGTGCCAATTTTGGGGTGTTACATTTTTCCCCTCTTTAAATTGATGTGCGAGCAATGCATTGATTCAAAGCATAGTCCGAAGTGAAGATCGGAATCGGGGTTAGATTGCCCCAATGCTCACTGAGAGCTGATGAAGATCTAGGACTATCTCTAGAATCAGGGTTAGATTGCCCCAATACGAAGGTAAGCCCTTTGAGATCCAGGTTAGATTGCCTAGATAACAGTCTAAAGAGTTTTTGAGATCCAGGTTAGATTGCCCCAATACCCAATGATATTTCAAGAATCTTATCCAGAACGAAGCTTAGTCCCTCAATGTCTATGTTAGATCACCCAAACATTGGTTAGATTGATATCTTTCACAAGACTGTCCTTAGGACGAGGCTCAACCTTCAGGAATTAGGATTAGATTGCCCCAATACCTATCTCAAAAGATAATCAATTTAGGACTGTTCCTAGAATGAAGTGTGATCGTTGAGGATTCGAGTTTGATTGCTCAGATACCTAGCAAGATAGATGACGAGATGTGAGATTCAAGATCATGGAATATCCAATTTTGACCATAAGGTACAAAAAACTGAATATGCCCCAAGTAAATAGATGCCCCTAGTGACGAGGACTTTAGATTCAGACTGATTCAAGAATAATGTGAAAAGATCAATGATGCAATCATCCTGCCCCCTCAGGAGCGAAATTGAAAGAAGACATATCATAAAGATGTGAGCGAGAAATCACAAAAAAAGATAGATCAAGATAGAGCATAATCATTTTAGAGCGATCGAGAGGTCTTATTGATTAGGTTTGACCACAGTTGACTAGAATTGACTAGAGTTGACTTTGATGAAAAGATTGCAGAAACCGAGAAAATGATGAAAAGAGATAACCCTGACAAGAGAGCGACGCCAGAAAGATGACTGCACAAGCATATATAGAAGTGTCAGATTTCAATTTTGATTACAAAAATGGATTGAGCATATAGATGAAGATAGAGAGAGAGGATCGAACACTCATGCAGACGAGAATAAGCCATGATGAAAGATGAAGACCTTTGAAGAATGAGAAGACAAATGAAGAGAGCACCAAAACTTCTACAATGCAAGCCTAAAATGCGAATGCAAGCCTACAATGCAGATGAAGCCTAAGCTAAATGCAATCCTAGGACTTTGGTTGTTGGACTCATTGTATTTATCATCATCAGGTGCTTTTGGATCATCGGAGTCAATAAAATCCTTATTGGTGCTGTTGTAACCATAAGAATCTGAATATGGCTTTCATCAGATAAAATATAGGAAATGAACATAAGCACCGAGGCACAAAAGCCAAGGTGACCTGAACATTGTTTCCAATTTGATGTAGTAAAAGTTCACAAGTAAACAAACACAGCAATAACAGTCAAGGAGATAG
>MU218650.1:453119-474117 GCA_018584345.1 Thuja plicata | reverse complement strand
CACATAGGAAAATGGGAATTTGGCAAATGATGATCGTCAAAAGAGACACTCAATTAATTCCATGGCGAATAAGAGTAAACATTAAAGAGAAATATGGGCGAAGAACCCGAGTACCAAACTAAAATTGCGTAATCATAGTGGCGAACATTTTGACCACAATATGACTATTTTATAAAATCTGGGTGAACCAGTCAACTAGTATATGGTGTTTTTTTTCACCAATTTCTATAGCCCGATCGGGACATATTCGCCAATTGGAAAATAATCGCCACTAAAAAAATCCTTGATTTGGGGTACCGGTCCCAGTGGTTTTTTCCCTTAACAGTGTTTGCACATTAAAAATTCATGTGTTATGTGTGTATGATTCATTTCTTTATTGTTTGTATCTGACATAGTTAACACTAGGTTGATCAATATACTCTACTTATTTACTAAGTTTCGCTAAATAGTTATACTGCTTATCAGTAATCAAGGAGAATAAGGACAGACAAGTAAAATTGATAGATAGTTAAATTATTATAATTATTTCATGGCATGCATCTTGTAGGAACATAATAATCTAAAGTTTATTTGATTGGTGGTTAAATGTTTGAAGGATAAATTATTGATGCCACTGATTCACCTCCCCCTCTCAGTTATTACTAATAGTCCCATGAAGGGACATGTCTCTCCTTGCCTCATCCTTAATACAAATGCAAGAGAGATTACTTCATTTGAAACATAGACAATACAGAGAGTGCTATTACATTTGCAGTGATCCTATAACTTAACATGGTATCAGAGACATACTACAAAGGTAAGAGAGTTGTTTGTTGTAGTGAATGTGTGACTATCTCAAAAAATAGACTCTCGGTACATGGACCATATCTCACAAATACACCATTGGATTTTGTTGGAATTTTGCATATGTTGGTGAAAAATGAATTTTGAAGAATCTCAACAGAGCGATTGGAGAGAAAATGTTGGGTTCAAAAGTTATGATAGAATGTGTACGGGTCTATGTGAAATTTCTTAAAGCAACATTGATTAAAGAGTTATATTAATTTATTATGATCATGGTCAAGCATTAACAGAGAAGAAATTATTCAAGGAAGGGTGACTATTTCTGTAAGAAAGCATTAATTATATAGTGTCACCTCTCTTGGAGCAATCAATTCATTTCACAAGAAGACATGAGAATTGTTCAATGATATAAGAGTGGGAATTATACATTATAGGGGGGATAATAAAAAATGCTACATTCCCATTTGAACCATCCTTACTGGGAGATGAATCAAAGGGGAGATGTCTCTCAAATAACCTGAGAAGGTGTTTTCTAATTTGATGTACGTGGACCCTCATTGGAACAACTTGTATAAGGGATTTTGATGTGTAGATACATATTTATTATCCTTGAATATTACGTTTATCTACTCATTGTAGTCTCTCTCATATTTGTATTTCTATACGTACTATAAGATCTATTTACCTTGATTTACGGGATGATCATGCAGGAAAAGAAGATTGATATCATATTCAAAGGAAGTGTGACACTTCAGAGGTAAACTTTGTATGACTAAGATGTAATTGCAATTCTTGATATTAAATTTAATATATATTCATTTATATTTTAAATTCTAAAAGAGTTACTATTGTGCATGTGTATTATGTCATGAAAGATGATGATCTTGCATTGATATGTTTATAAGGTCACTATTGTAAGGTGACGATCTTAACAATAAATTGACTTGTTATCATAGAATTTATTAATTAATTGTCCCAGAATGTGTCAGAAATTATGATAACAAAGCATCATGATTAACTTCATTAAGTTGTTATCTCGGTGTGAGCCATAAATTATGATTCTACTTCTGTTGTAAATTTCTTGAGTTCTTGATCCATTGTCATGATAGAGTACATTAACTTGTTGTCCCAGAATGTGCTGGAAATCATAACAATAAGTAAATTATGATAGACTACATTAGTCTTCAAATGAGATGAAGATCATGCTACTATGTTCTCTCTTAGATTAACATTGTTATTTGATAGACTGTACGTAGTTATTATCTTGGAATGTGTTAGAAATCATACAACTAACATCCTTCTAGGACATATGTGTTGATAAGCATCTTAATGATGCAAGTTTGATATTGATGAGGAACCATATCACCATTTTGTGAGATAATCATATCCTTCCTCTCTAAGAGGGAGTGTTGAATATGTAGCATCAGTCAAATATTATCTAATTATTACATGCACACACGCACACATGCATGCACACACACACACACACACACACACACACACACACACACACACACACACACAATTCAAAATGGTTTGATCTGATCTCAAAATTGTTCAACAGTGTTTGTGATGCCCAACGATGTTGATGCTAAAATTCATATGAGATTGATGAGGTTGATCAAAATCAGATCACCAGCTATGCAATTAAGCATATCCTCCCTTGCTAAGAGGGACTGTTTGAGTTATAGTACATAACAAATAGTTATGACCATGTAGGGTCATGAACCTACATGGATCTTTCCATGTAGAGAAAATTGAGGCATGATGACTAAAGAAGATCTAATAGATGATATCTTGCATGGTGGATGAAGTTTCTTCAATAGACCATGGCTTTCTATTGTGAGAGACATCTTGTGATTGCTGAAACAGATCATGATAGATGATAAAAATTTTATGGTAAGTATTATTGAGGGTACATGTGCACATTACCTATAGGACAGCTTTTGAGTTATGGTGGATATCATGAGACTTTATATTCTTCATCAAACCATAACTTTGATATCATAAATTGAGGTTATATCTTTTTTTTGAGTTATAGTGAATATCATGTGACTTGATATTCCTGCATATATCATATCTTATGATATCATAGTGAGGTGATATCTCCTCTCTTTCAAAATTAATGGACTTATTGAGATTTGCATCTTGATGGATTTTATCTTCTCTGGCTAAGAGGGAGTGTTGATGGTTTGTATAGATAAGGTGATGGTCATAAGTGTTGGCATGAGAGACCACTACACATTATGTTTTATCATACTCCCTAGCTAAGTAGGAGTGCTAATGTTTGTAGCTCCAGTCGTATGATCATTTAGAATACACATAATATATATTGATTAATAATAATATATTACATGTGTTATATTATTATTAATTACATGCATCTCTAAAGGCATAGCTACATAATCAATCATCATTATATTAATCACATAATAATGAATAGATAGGTCCCATGAAGGGACGTGTATCTCCTTGTCTCATCCTCAATATAAATGCAAGAGAGCTTATTGCATTTGAAACAGATAGACAATATAGAGAGTGTTATAACAATTGCAATGATCCTAAAACTTAACATAACTCCTCTGAATCTTTTGATTTATTTCATAAAATAGAATTTGTAAATTGTGGTGTACTTCCATGGATGACCATATTTGGATTAACTACTGTTATAGATTTTTTATTATTATTGTAAGTATAGACCAAAATCAACATGATTTCAATAGCAATATGTTTCCTATACATTATTTCTTCATACAATGCAAGGGCTCAAAGTCTTAAACATTCTCTGACATATTTTCACATCTAAAAATTTGTGTTTGAATGTTTCAAATAGTTCACTCTATGTTGTATCTATAAAATGTTATGGGTGCTCAATTTTCTTGTAGGTCTCTTCATATTTCATTTGTATAGTGTCTCTTCTATTAGAAGAAACACATGAGTGACTGGTCCAATGTTCAATCACCTGTCTCTTGACACATACCTATTCCTATCAAGATTTTTTCTTCTTATAAAATTCTAATTCTTTTACCCAAAATCTGTCATATTCTTGCATATGATATTTTTAATACCAAATGAAAGTGTAAATATTGCAAAGGATAATTTCATTGTAGCTAGAAGAAATAATATGATAGAAAGGAAAGAGTGACATGTAAAGCTGCCAAAACCAATTATTATTAGGTGTTACTTAATTTATTCTTTGATGTGGCTAAATTTTAAATTGTATAAGAAAATCATTTGTTGCAATGGGCAGAATTGAAAAATTGCAAAACCAAAACAAAATTAATATGTAAATTTAATATTTTTAAATGGTTAACTTTAAAAAAGAAAAATGAAGAATAGAAGGGAATTTGAAGGGTTTTGATAAACACACTTATTTTTTAATGAAAAATAGTTCTCAAAAGGATAAAATATCTAAATTAGAAGAATGAATCAATTAGTTGGGTCAATAAATAGTAGCCTACCTAAAGGAAAACATGTGTAAGGTGTAAGGTTGCATTGTATTTTCTCATGTGATACAATTGATTTGTAATATTTATATGATGAATCATTTAATAAAAGTATTATAGGTATGTTTCTTGAGCTAAATATTGTAAGGTTGAAAATAACATTGTTTTCAAATCTATAAATCTTCCTAAATGTGGTAATAATATCAAATTATTTTTTGTAAAGAATGTTCTAGTTAATTTAAGTGGGATAGGGCCTGAAAGCAACATTAAATTAACATCAAGTCTAACAAAATGATAGAAATGAATTTGAAAGTAGTGAGTTCAGATAACTAACTGGCTAGCTAAACAAGAAAGCAACTAGCTACATAACCAACAAATATTCAAAAAATGAACAGAGTCAACCAACAACAGAAACTACATAGGGGGCATAGGAATACATTTCCAATATTTATTAAGCTCCATGAGATTGTATACAAAGGAATAATATTTAGGAGGATGACTCACACCAGCACCTTTGACATTGACTTGTATGCTTTCCTCTCACTTCTTGTGTTTAGCCTTCTTTTCTTCTAGCTCTATCTGTAGGGTATTAAGAGAGAGGTTAGTTTTCTCCATCATCTATTTATTATAGGCCATGAGGTCATGGATTTTATTTTTAAGATGATACTGATTCACCTTATAACTGGTCCAAGCATTAACCATTTCTTTCTTCTCCTCCTCCGATGGGATCTTTCTTTTTATTTCCTTATTTTTTCCTCCCTAAACTCCCAGTTGTTGAGCTTCTTGGTGAAGTCATCAACCACTCCCCACTTTTCTCATCACCTTTCCCTTGAGACCAGTAGACCTTCTTCTTCTTAGCCTTAGCAATGTGATGCAAGGGGTGGATAAGGAGAAGGGGTCGATGCACTCCCAACTACCAAACCACCTTGTAGAACCAATGCGGAAGCCAAACAACATGGTGAGAGAAGAAAAGACAGAGATCCTTTATATTAACTTGATCAAAATCATTACATGTCATGTTGTAAGGCCTTCCCAGTTTTAGCCATATATTATATGAATTACAATAAGATATTCATACAACTGAGATCACAGACCTTCGATCTCAATATCTAAACATTTTATTTCTTGCTCTAAGATTGATCCCTAAACTAAGAACATATAAAATAATATATACAACAGTCCACCAAAGAGGCCGATGCTCAAATCCATAAGCGAGACCCAAGTTGAGGTCCAAACAAATCCAAATGAGAGAACCCAAATCAATTCAGCAATGGAAATTAAATGAAGAAGTTGGCCAAAGATCCAACTCCCAAAATAAGCTTCTCGGGTGGGAGATCACCAAAAATCAGTAACAGAGATCACAGAAGACTAACTTGAGTGATAGAGACAAGGATGATTGAGTAGGATGGAACAAAACCCAAGCATCAGAAGAGAAACCTGAGCACCAGAAAATAAACAGGCATGCCCAAGTAACAGGACCCAAGTAGCAAAACTAGGCATTACCGAGCAATAGAACCTAAGGAGCAGATTATTTCCTGAGAAGCTTCTAAACAAAAAAAAACATCTTTTTGGTTGAGAAGGATTACCAATGACCGAGGATTCTCCTGCATCAGACACCTAGGGTAAATAGAAATGATTCCCCGAATCATGTATTAGGGCCAACCTGAAATGAATCTAACTTAGATTGAGAAATCCAAGATGATTCTTCAATCAGTCTGTTCTTCCACTTTACCAGATACTCCATGTATTCTTTTCCTCTTATGCTTATGCCAACTCTTTGTTTCAAAATCTTTTCATCTTCCTCTATTTTCTTCTTAGGATAATCACTTGATATTGTCACTTCTTCCTCAGGTTCATGATATTCATCAAAGTCTAAAATATTGAATATAGGTGATATATCCATGTCATTAGGTAATTCAACTTCATAAGCATTTCCACTGTCAAATATTCTCAGTATTTTGCAAGGACCAAATTTCTCCATTTTCAGTTTACCATATGTTTCAATAGGAAATATTCCTTTCTTCAAATGAAAAATTACAACATCACCAACTTCAAATGTTTTATGTTTTCTTGATCTATCTGCACTGTCTTTGTACTTCTGATTACTTTTGTCCAGTTTGTGTTTTACATCTTCATGCAATGTCTTCATAAATTTTGCAAATTCTCTACTTCAGCACTTCTTTTCTCTTCTCCAACAATATCTCTCAAATCTGATATACCTCTTAGTTGTGTGCCATGAACAATCTCAAAAGTTTTCTTTTGAGTACTTTTGTTTATTAAATTGTTGTATGCAAATTTTGCTTGTGCGAACATCAAATCCTAATTGCTTAGTGTGTCTCTGACTAGGCATCTCAATAAATTACCCAAACTCCAGTTTACAACTTCTATTTGTCCATCAATTTGTGGATGAAATGTAGAACTATACTTCAACTCAGTGTCCAATCTAAAGTGTTCTCCAAAAATAGATAACAAACTTACTGTCTCGGTCATAGATGATACTCTTTGGTAATCCATACAATCTCACAATTTCCTTAAAGAAAAGATATTCTATGTGTATTGCATCTGATGTTTTCTTACATGGTATGAAATGTGTCATCTTAGAAAATCTATCCATAATAAAAAATATAGAACCATTACCTCTTTCTGTCCTAGGTAAGCCATGAACAAAATCCATGCTAATATCACTCCAAGGTTTCTCAGGAACAGTAATCGGTGTATACAAACCAATATTCTGACTTACTCCCTTTGCAACTTGACAAACTCCACAACTTCTTACAAACTTATGAACTTCCTTATACAACTGAGGCCAAAAATACCTCTCCTTCAGCAAACTCAATGTTTTATCAATACCAAAGTCTCCAGCCAATCCACTGCTATATTTTTCCTTAATCAAATTAGTTCTCATTGAACATCTTGATATACACAACTGAATACCTTTGAAAAAAATATCTTCCTAAATGAAATAGTATTCATAGTTACTTGATTGATTGGAATTAGATGCTCTGCACACTCTCCATTTCTCTAAAAAATCAGGATAACTTTTATACAAATTCTTCATGTCATCAAAACCAAGAACTTCAATTCTCATTTCAGTCAACAAAGATCTTCTTCTACTTAATACATTAGCAACTATGTTAGAAAATCCACTCTTATTCTTAATCATAAATGTAAAGCTTTGGAAATACTCTACCCATTTCATATGCCTTTGATTTAACCTATTTTGACTACCCAAATATTGTAAAGCCTTATGATCAGTATACAACACAAATTCTTTCAGCATCAAATAATGCCTCCACTTCTTTATAGCTTGCACAATAGAATAGAACTCTTGATCATAGACCAAATATTTCCTTTTTGTATCATTTAACTTTTCACTAAAGAAAGCAATAGGTTTACCTTCTTGAGTTAACACAGCTCCAATTACACTTCCACTTGCCTCATATTCAACTTGAAATACCTTAGTGAAATCAGGTAAGGGTAACACTGTTAATTCAAAAACCTTTAGCTTCAAACCTTCAAAACTCTTATCATCTCCATGTGTCCATTTGAATTCTCTTTTGTCTCCCCTCATTGTCTTAGTCATAGCATTACAAATAAAACTAAAATTTCTGATAAACTTCCTGTAAAAACTTTCCAATCCATGAAATGATCTTACCTCAGTGACATTTTCAGGTGTAGGCCAACTCAGTATAGCTTCAACCTTCTCTGGATCCATCAACTGAAATCACAAATCCCAAATCTACAAGTTCTTCTTTCATGAAGGAACCCTTCTTTAGATTTATCAGCAACTTGTCTTCTTTCAATCTCTGCAATACTTTCCTTATATGCATCAATTGCTCTTCTCTAGTCTTACTAAACATCAAAATATCATCGAAATATACAATCACACACTTATTCAATAATTTCTTTAGAACTTCGTTCATTAATATCATAAATATACTCGGTGCATTAGTTCAAGAAAAGGGCATAACCAACATTCTCAGTATAGGAAACATATACTTTACTGTGATCATGTTAATTGCTTTGGAATCAGTACACATCCTCCATTCTCCAATCTTCTTAGGTTCCAACACAGCAGGTACTACACATGGAATCAAACTCTCTCGGATCAAACCTTTGTTCAAAAATTCATGAACTTGTCAGTTAAGCTCTTCATTTTTGGTAGGTGTTAACCAATGTGGTGCTTTGTTTTGTAAACTAGCTCTAGGAATCAGATCCATACAATAACTAATATCTTTCATTGGTGGTAAACCATCAAGTACATTATCTAAAATTATCTCCTTATACTTAGTGAGAAACTTTCCAACTTCTCTAGGAACTTCACTTTCGATATTCTTACTCGGTTTATTAGGAATCAAAGCATAACAACTATCATTTCTTTTCAAATTTTAATAAATTGTCTAGCTTCCATCAGACAAACTTTTACAAATGTACATATCTCACCAACAGATTCTTCAACCAAAGGTAACAAAACTTGCTTCTTACCATCAACCCAAATAGAGTATCTATTCAATCTTCCATCATGTATAGCATGTCTATCATATTGCAAAGCTTTATCAAACAAAAGATGACAACAATCCATAGGAATAATATCACACAACACCTTATCAAAATACTTTCCAATTTTCAGATTCACAAAACATTGTTCACTCACCATTAATGTATGATAATCCTTGATCCATGAGATCTGATAGGGTTTCAAGTGTTTCATCCTCTCCAACTACAAATTTGCAACCATTTCCATCAGATGCCAGATTCTCAGAGCTTCCACTTTCAACAATTACCTTCCAAACTTTGTCTACAACTGTACATTTGGTCTTGAGCAAACTTTTCCTGATCGGATCTTTCTTATCCTTCTCACTCCATAGTATCCTTTGGATCATGAAATTTCCTTCCTTCCCAACTTCATTTGGTGAATCCTCTTGCACCAATGCATTTCTTCTACTACTTCCTTTCTTGCTTGCATGTGTATATTCAAAAGATTTATGTCCTTCACCATAGTTGTAACAAGTTACTTGGAACCCTTTCTTGTTATAACCACCCCTAGAGTAATTACCTCTTCCTCGGTATGAAATTCCACCTTTCCATTCAGTCTTTCCTTTGTCTTGAGATGTGTCTAAATTAGACTTGTCTGGTTCAGATCTAGTGTTGTCACCATGAGATCTATCTCTTCCTCTAGGGAATCTACCTCCTTTGCCTCTTTGTCTATGTTCAACTTTTCTTCATCTTTTAGGAAAAATTAATATGCCTCCTCAATGCCTTCCATCTTGATCAAGCTAATCTCATCTTGTAGGGAAATTCTCAAGCCATTCAGGTATCTTTATACTCTTTCCACTTCATCTTGTTTAGATATGATGTCTAATCTGTAGAATTATTTAGTATAGTCTTTCTGCTTCAAGCTTTGCATTCACCTAATCAAGTTAATCTGGTAATCACAAGGTAGAAACTTTCCTTTCAATTTGTTTACCGTCATATCCCATACCTTGATTTTTTCTTTACCCTTCTTCTTATCCAATTTCGGATGTTCCCACAATAGAGATGCATGTACTTTCAATTTTGTGCTTGCAATCTTCACCTTCTTATCTTCTACCACATTCTCATATTCAAAGTACTTTTCCATCTCTATTATCCATTCAATCAACTCATCACAATCCAATTTTCCACTATACCCAGGAGGGTTAAATTGAGGTGTGGATTTCAAACTTGTCAAAGCTCTTAGGAATATCTAGTCTTCCTGATTTATTATAGGTGCAGGTGCAGCTTCACCTTGAACCTCTTCATTTTCATCATCACTAACATCATCAAGATGTCTTCCTCTGCATTTGGCTATGTCAACAACTTCCAATCTAGTAGCCATTTGTCTAAGCATATCAGCTAGACTTGGATCTACATTTCCTCTACCACAAACAATCTTGAATCCCTCTTCAATTGTAGGTCATATCACAATCCACCACCCCACAACAATACCAACTAGGGTTAGGGTTTTAAGAAGGGACTTAGATCTCACCATGCTTTGATACCACCTGACGCAAGGTGGAAAAGGAGAAGGGGCCAGAGGCACTCCTAACTACCAAACCACCTTGCAGAACAAATGTGGAAGCCAAACAACACAGTGAGAGAAGAAAAAATAGAGATCCTTTATATTAACTTGACCAAAATCATTACATGCCGCGCTATAAGACCTTCCTAGTTTTGGCCATATATTCAATGAATTAAAATAAGATCTTCATACAATAGAGATCACAGAGCTTCGATCTCAATATCTAAACATTTCTTTCTTTCTCTAAGGTTGAGCCCTAAACTAAGAACATATAAAGGAATATATACAAGAGTCCACCAAAGAGGTTGGTGCTCAAATCCATAAGAGAGACCCAGATTTAGGTCCATACAGATCCCAATGAGTGACCCCAAATAGATTCAGCAATGGAAATTAAATAAAGAAGTCAGCCAAAGATCCAACTCCCAATATAAGCATCTCAGGTGGGAGATCACTGAAAATCAGTAATCGTCAGTAAGAGCATAATCGAGCAACAAAAAGAGCAACTCGAGTGACAGAGACAAGCATGACTGAGCAACATAGAACAAAACCCGAGTGTTAGAAGAAAAACCTGAGCAACAGAAAATAAATAGGCATGCCCGAACAATAGGACTTGAGCAGCAGAACTAAGCATTACCGAGCAACAGGAATAAGCATGCCCGAGCAATAGAACCCAAGCAACAGAATATTTCCTGAGAAGCTTCTAAACAAAAAACAAACATGTTTTTGGTTGAGCAGGATTGCCAATGACCCAAGATGCTCCTGCATCACAATGGCATCTAATGTGTTAATCATTTTCTTCATAATTTGAAGCTGCAAGATGAGCCATTTGGAATCAATGTTCTATCTTTTTTAGTAAACACATTACTCATCTACCTTACGAACAATTGTATCTAGGTCATAAATATCATTAGTGGGCACATTAACCGCAGTAGGAGGAGAAACAATTTTAGGAATAACAGGGTTCCCTAGATAGACAAGAGGAGCCAAAACACGGGAGGAGGGATTAGCAGACTAGAAAGGAGAGTTCTCAGCAAAATCTTGAGGAGTTTTGGCTGAGTTCGTAAACCAAGAGGAAGTAGAGTCCTTTGAAACCAAATTCATGCTCTTCTTAGTTTGTTCAATACCTAATGCTTTACATTTGGCCTTCCTGAGAGGGTTGACTTTGGTAGACCTAGGGAATGGGGAAATTTTGGTTGACTGACGGATAGGGAAGAAATTAGGGTTATTCAATTCTATTGTAAGAGACGGGTTAGATCTCACTTGGGGAATATGAGCCAAGTTCAAATTATAACAACAAAATGAGACACTAGTAAAGGGGGGGCACCCCTGTTCTAGAATTTGGAAACCAACTCAGATAAAGAGGAAAAAATCAAATTGATTTAGGCCTACTCACATGTTGTAGTAAGAGAAATCACCACGACTAGAGCAAGAATATAGTAAAATGAAAAACCAGAACAAGGGCAGAGAAAACAACCTAATTCTTGAGCTTCAAGGAAAGTACGAAACCTTTCATATCATCATTAAAATTAAGTGAGAGTGCCATTATTGCCAAGTTTGGAAATATCCTTTGCGATCTCCACATGAGCCATCTCGAAAAGATCTTGGGTGGAATTCGATGTAATAATACGATTTATCAATTTCTCTTGTCAAACTTCATGTCTTTTATTGATAGAACTATACAATACATCTTGTTATTGATAATGATGAAAACAGAAAAGGAAGTGTCAATAAAATGAAATATTTGAAACAAGGTCCAAATCTTATTGCCAACTCTACAAGCACAATGCAAGAGTTTTGTAGTAACAAGGTACAAGCATAGTCAAAGTGTTTAATAATTAAGTATTTCATACCTACATTGAGCATGTTGAAGTCCATTATCTAGTTAAATTGTGTGATACAAGAAAGTTTATAAGAGAGTTAAAATTGCAAACCATATTTGATGACAAACTACAAGATATTTTACATGTCAAATATAAAATCATATCTAATATAAGAGACACACCTATCCACATATCTTTTCATTTTAAAAATATTTACATCCATCCATATATAAAAAAAAGTTTTAATTGAAAACTCTCCAATTTCATACACAACCAGGAACTTCTATGTACATTTAAATAGAATACAATTCAAATCCATTTTATACTCTCTACCCTAAATGGAAGAGTTACAAGCTATACTATGAAGATAGTAAACTTTGTAGTGGACTTTTCTTCTACTACTTAGATTAACATTGTAACCACAACTTGAAATAACTACTTTATTTAATTATATCATTTCTTTTAAAAAATATTTACATCCATAAATATATAAAGTAAAAAGCTATTCAAAACTGTTCAATTTCATACACAACAACAAGAAACTTCTATATACATTTATATATATAGAATACGATTCAAATCCATTTTGCATTCTCTACCCTAAACCCCTAAATGGAGGAGCTACTAGCATGTCAAAGTGGTTAACAATTAAGTGTTTCATGCTTATGTTTAGCATGATGAATCACAAAATATTTTACATATAGAATATAGAATCATGTCTAATATAAGAAAGACATGTATCTACATATATTTTCTATTTAAAATCCTGTCTAATATAACAAATACATCTATCCACATATATTTTCTATTTAAAGATATTTACATACCTATTTAAAGCTCTCCAATTTCGTCACAAGAAGTAACTTCTATGTTCATTTAAATATAATATCTTTCATGCCGTACCTTAGCTGGAGTCTGAACATAGTAACCAGAACTTTTGACATATCTGCTTTGTTTCATCTCAGTTATATATTAATGCGAGCTTCACCGTGCTTGCCAATGTATCAGGACCACAAAGATGAGCGAAACACTGGAATTTCAACTTATTTACGTCTGTGAATTTATAAAATATTAGAGGTTAACTCCTGTAGGTAACCGTACAGATGCAGAAAATAAAAACAGATATTTAATTGCTAAGCTATTTACAAGCTATTTACAACATAACGAATAGATTGATCAAATTAATTTAAAAATATTCCTGAGAAAAAAAATTCTGTACAGAGAAAGAGAGAAAATCTTTAAATCTTTTAATTTATTGACAGGGTGCAAAGAACATCTCATAAAACACAGATAACCATACCATAAAACCTACATTTAAAGCATCTGAACAACAAAGCAAAAAATTCTGTAAAATTATATGGTTTACAAATTTTGTTAGGGTTTAATAAACTCACCTTAAAACACTGAAACAAAATTCTAATCAAATCTGTGCAGAGAAAGAGAGAGAAAACCTTGGAACCTTTTAATTTGTTGAGAGTATGCAGAGAATATCTTATAAATACAGATAACCATACTATAAAACCTACATTTAGAGCATCTGAACAACAAAATAAAAATTCTGAGAAATTTTAGGGTTTACAAAGTTTCTGGGCTTTAATAAACTTACCTTAAAAAATTGAATCAAGATTCTAATAAAATCTGTGCAGAGAAAAAGAGAAAATCTTTTAATCTTTTAATTTGTTGATAGGATGCAAACAATCTGATAAAATACAGAAAACCATATTGTAAAACCTACATTTAGAACAACTGAACAACAAAATGGAAAAACTCTGGCAAACAAATTTTTAGGGTTTAATAAACCCACCTTAAAACACTGAAACAAAATTCTAATGAAATCTGTGCAGAGAAAGAGAGAAAATCTTCAAATGTTTTAATTTATCTAATAAAAGCTGTGCAGAGAAAGAGATAAAATCTTGTAATCTTTTAATTTATTGACAGAATGCAAAGAATATCTGATAAAATACAGACAACCATACTATAAAACCTATATTTAGAGCATCTGAACAACTAAATAAAAAAAAAAATCTGGCAAACTTTTAACGTTTACAATTTTTTTAGGGTTTATTATTAACTCACCTTAAAACACCGACTCAAAATTCTAATCAAAATGCGTGTAAAACTTCTCAATTTCTTAGCACAATTATATTAGTTTGCGTACCTCTTAATCTTTGTTGCTGGCGGCAGTTTTGCATCCACTTCCTCTCCCTGTGGAGCTCTCTTTTTGGAGTCCATGAGATCACACCCTGAGTCCAACTCCTGGTAGGATGAAACATTGACTGGAAAGTTTAGCAGAGCTCTGGATCCTCTCATTTTAAAAGCGGCACAGTCATATGCAAGAGCAGCCGCCTCTGCAGTCTCAAAAGTACCAAGCCAAACACGAGCCCCATGCTTGGAGGAATCCCTGATCTCTGAAGCATATTTCCCCCAAGGGCGGCGCCGTACTCCTGTGTAATGTTTGTCTTTTGCAGCTTGTCTACTGCCGCCCTTTTCCATATTGTCAGTCAGATGTTCTCCACCAATTGATGAAATTATAGCTTCTTTAAAGTCTGGGCTAATTTCAGCAGAGGGTGTAGTGGGTGGGGATGAATCGCCCAGTAAAAATAAAGAGATATGTTGCAGAGCTGCATTATATTCCTCAGTTATCATTGTAGAAGACATGGTTTTGATTACTTGAGGCGGCGGCCTTTGGTATTGTTAGTATGAATTGGTTGCAGAAACCCTCCTCAACCCTACTTCCATTTAATAGGGTTGAAACTCAAAAGACAGCCTTTCCAATCACATTGGAAAGCGGTGGACAGGTGCCCGCTAAGATTGACCAAGAATTGTAGTTGGTAGTCAAATATCTTTTATCAAAAGTTTTATCTATTTTTTATTTTTTATAAATTGTAAACATGGTTTAAAAGACAACTCAAAAGTTGAACCTAGATAAATGAGAAGAATATATTCAAGCCTAAGATTTACCTTGATAAATGAGAAGAATATATTCAAGCCTTGAAATCTTTCATTGTGAAAACTTACTAGTAGGTACTTACAAAGAGTTTCACATGGAGTGACTCTAGTAGGTACATACGAAGAGTCTCACATGGAGTGACTCTCCCTGGTGTATTTGTTTGTCACACTTGAATGCAATGGATGCATGAGGAACAAGGTTCACCAACAAGGCCATGTAGATAGAGATTGGGGATCAAGGCAGTCAGTGCTCAGTATTTGGATTCAAAGCTAGCTATGGTGGTTAGCTGTCCTATGGGGAATGGATTGGTGCTTCAAGGTCTATGGTGGACTGGGGGAGCCTAACATGGGGCGCCAGTACTTTGGTAGTACTGGGCATGCTTTATTAGCATGCAAGGAAGGTCAAGAGGACTCAATGTGTTCGGAGGTGCTTTGGTAGTGCCAAGTATGCTTTGGTAGTATGTGCAATGAGCAGGAGGACTCAGTGGTCCAAGTCACTTAGGTGAGATGCAGTGTTCAGCAAGGCAGGCTCAGGGAGTCCCGATGTAATCAAGTAGTACAGTGTATAGTCCTAGGGGGCATTCATAGTTGAGCAAGGTGGAGCTACGGTGGTTCCAGAGGATTAAGAGTGGCGCATCGGTGATCAAGATAACTTGGGTAGTTGAGATCACAAAGGCTAATGTTAGTAGCATGGGTCTTATGGGGGATACCATAGTCGAAAGCATAAGGTGGCCAGTTCAAGAGGGCTTCAAAAGGGTTGGACAGGAGTAGAGCAGTGTGGCTCGACGATGATTGCAGGGAGCACCAAATGAAGTAGAGCCAAGGAGGTTTGGCATGCACTTCTATTCCGCAGGGGTGTATGTTAATGTTGTTAGGTGGTGGGTGATGAGCCTCTCAAAAGGCCATCTTTTCCATGTGTTTACTTTCCTTTTTCAACATTTTGTTTTCAAGGTAGAAACTTTAAACTTATGGTTTTTATATATTTTATATGTAAGGATATAATTAGGTAAAATGGATGGTAAAAATATAATGTATTTTGCTTTGAACTTATGGATAGAAGTTGTAGGATATAAGTGATTGCATGTTGAATAGATAGTCCTTTTCCCTATGCTATGATTATGGGTAGTCTCCTTCCTGTAGCCGATTGTTGTGCAAGAATATTGAATGAAATCTCACACTTGTTTCTTAGTATTTAATGATAAAATATATTTATGCGTCGGAAATTATGTATGCTAACCATTTTGTAGGATTCAAGTCATGGCACATTCAAGAATTCCAGCATGGCGTTGAAAGGGTCAACAATAGCCATTACCTTTAGAAGCGCCAGCATAAAGCAATGAGTTAAGTAAAGTGGTTGAAGATGGGCGTGTCGCAGAACTCTCACAGAGGAACGAGTCAGTTCAGTTCCTGAGTAGACATCGCACGCAGATCTAGAACCATTGCATGCTATATTCTGGGAAGAGCTTGAAGACCTACTATTGCTGTTCAAGATTTCTGTTATGAGCATGATGTATCCAGTAGTGATCCTCATTAATGGAGTGATACTAGATTTAGGTAGTAGTGTAGGTCCTCCTTAAATAAGTGGAATTCTGTAGTTTCACAAGGGAGTTAGTTGATATAATTTCTGGAATAGAATTTGGCATTGTAGCATTGTTTTGTTTTCCAAGTACATTTCCTCCATGAATGAATAGAGTGCATAATTTGAGTTCCAGTCTCTTATCTTCATTGCATTTCTATTCACTCTTCCAAGGGGGCCCACTTGGTGAGTGAATCATTTTATTAGATTATAAGTTATTTCCTTGCTCATTAAGAAGTAAATAGAACTTTGTTGTTCCTGCAGCCACTAGTAATAGAACTGGTGCATTGTTCCTGTAGTATAGGGGAGTAGAGTAACCCCTACTTGTGATTACTATTTTCTTAGCATAATTGCATTCAATTGAGATATTATAGATTCCTGAAGCATAATGTATTTCGATTCCATAGGTTTAGCAATGAGAATCAACGAGGTTTGAAGCATATACTTTGCAAACACCATTCCAAGTTTATGTCCCTGGTCAATAATTAAATGAGACTAAATAATCTACTTAGCAGCCATTTAGGGTGTCCAATCCTGAAGTAGCAGTCCAATGCAATGTGTTTCTGAGATGATTGTTTGGCCAAGCATTCTTGGTGCTGTTGCCGGGGATGGTGTTAGTTTAAGCCTACTTTGGTGTTCATGATTCCATTTTTAATAATCTAGGATTTAATTTCAACCAAGCATTTTATGCATAGAAGAAGAGATCCTCGCAGAAGATTCCTTCCTCATCAATACTACGCTGAACCATTTGATCTTTTTCACCCCGAGCCTGAAGAACCCGAAGTAGATAGTGAAGAAGAAGACCTATTTGAAAATCCATTTGCAGACGTCCAAGGAGAAATTTCATCACCCTCATCCTCCAAAGAATTGCTACATTTAGAAGTCCTTTTTGATGAGCCTGAGTATCATGATGACCCATTAACTCTTATTATATACCAGCCACCACCACAGCAGCAACCAGGCCCCCCTCTAATGATGGCTCAGCCTCCCTTTCCCTTCCTAATTCCTCCTCAACAAGGTAATCAAAACCTGAAGAACATTCCAGCCGCTACACTGCCAAAATTCTACAGCCTTATCACTGAAGATCCAAAGACCTTCCTCTTCGAGTTTGATATCCTCTGTAGGAGCTACCAATACAAAACTGATGCCCATAAGCTGAAGTTGTTTTTGTCAACTCTTGAAGAGGCCACTCTAAGGTGGTTCATGAGCCTTAGAGCTAATGCTGTAGCAAATTGGAATGCCATGAGCAACATGTTTCTTGCAAAATACAAAGAATACTTTAGAGGACATGATTTAAAAGGAGATGACATCTTCAAGATATCACAGAAAGAGGATGAAACCTTGGAAGACTATGTTTCCAAGTTTATGTTTAACTTGCAACGCAATGCTCAACACCAGTTAAATGAGGAATCACATAAGCATCTATTCCTCAAAGGTGTCAATTAAGGAAGCATAGAAGCCTTGGACCTTATGGCTGGTGGCGACATCACCCAGAAAAACTGAGCAGAGATTAAGACCATATGTATGAATTACTCAAGGGCTACTATAAAAAAAGGAAGAGGATTAAGGGACCTACCTCAAAAGACAAATGGCTCCGAAGTGTCTAAGATAGAACTATCCAACTGCCTGTCTAACTTCAAGCAAGACATTATCAATGACATGGCCACTCAGCTAGACACCATGCAAGCTCGAAGGAAGAAAGAGGACACAGAAGCTATGCTGGTTGAATTCTTCTCCCACTACAGGGAGAAGAAAAGAAACTGTAAATGCAAAATTGTTGCATATGTGAATGCTACTTCAATTCCCACCGAGTTCAAAGTAATAGATGAGGAGAATGGAGAATTCTTTTACGTGGATCAAAGGTGACCATGGGCTTAGAGACAAGGTATGCCTCAAGACCCCTTAAATCATTTTGGTTATAATAATAATAATAATAATAGTAATTAGTGGCAGAATCAAAACCCCCACAATTCTCTCCCTCAAGGATAGAATTGGAATAATCACTGGCCCAACCAGCAACCACAGAATAACCAAAACTTTTAGTAGCCATATTATAACCAGAACTTCCAACCTCAGTTTAACCCATATCAATAGCAGTTTAATCCATATGAACAATAGTTCAATTCATACCAGCAGCCGCAACAGAATAACCAATGGCAAACCCATGGTAACTAGCAATGACAACCTTAGTGGGGACCCAATCATCCTAATCAGTAGCAAGCTATTATGCCTCCACCTAAGCAAAAAGCTATTATGCCTCCGCCTCCTATAGCCAATAATACTCCTCAGAAACCACAACTTCCTACACAACCAAATCCAAGTCTAAATAACAAGCAGCAAGCCTATTCACTACAAGTGAATGATATCCACCTAAGATCAGGGACCACATTGCCTGCACCAAGAGAACTCATAATAACTGATGTTTCTGATACTAAGGAGGCTTCTAAAAATCAAAATACTGTTGTCCCACCTATTGCACCACCTATTCCAGTTGAGAAAATCCCACCTTTTCCACAAAGATTGGCCCAACCTTTAGTATCCCCTAAAGAGAATACTATTGCAAATGACCTGATTGACCAACTAAAGCAAATGACTGTCCAAATACCATTATTAGATGCCCTCAAGAAAATTCCAATCTATAATAAAGCAATCAAGGAAGTCTTTATCAAGCACCCTGGTAGGGAGAAGAAAGATCCTGATACTATCCATGTTCTTGGACAACTTTCTGATCTCATGCTTAGCAAAGCCTTGATTCCTAAATACTATGATCCAGGGAGTCCTGTGGTTACCATTCACATTAATGGTATACAAATACATAATGCCTTGGTTGATCTAGGAGCCTCTATTAATGTTATGACTATGGATGTGTTGTTGAGGCTTAGTATCATTGGGTTGAGGGAAAGATGCACTATTCTCCAGTTAGTTGATAATTCAACTGTCAAACTAGATGGTATGGTAGAGGATATTATTGCTGTTACCCAAATTTTATACCCCATGCATTTTTGGCCAGTTTTGATCAGTCATTCATGCTCATCCTCTGTTCCTTTCTTCCTACTCTTTCCCGGGCCTTCTAGTTTTAAATTCTGTGTTTCCTGCCAAAAATGGCTTAGCCCCTTTTCAAATCTTGTTTTATGTCTTATCGCGCAATCGCGGCCCGTTTAAATCCAAATCTTTAGGTTGCGCGACTGTGCGATGAGTCAAACGTAGGGTCTATCACGCAGTTGCAATGTCTTTAGATATCAATGTTTTGGGTCTGTGACCGAGCGACCATAGTGATTGTAGAGCTCGTCGTGCACTCACAAGTGTTTTGAGATGATATAGTGCCGCCTCGCGACCATGCGACGGGTAGAAGCAGGGATTCATCGTGCAGCTGCCAAGCAAAAAGGTAAAAGGGAAAATGGAGCGCAGGTGTGCGATCAATAAAAGATAGCTACTCGTCGTGCACTCGCTGAAGTAACAAAGACAAAGGAATATCTTTCTGCAGGTCTACGACGAGATATAGAAAAGCTTCTCGTCGCACAATCGCCGATGTTTCAAAGTGAACATGGGATTGCTCGCGATTGAGCGATTGAGGAAAAGGGTGTGTCGCCACGTAGTTGCCGATCTATAAAGACCAAAGGAGAACAGAGTGTGACTAGGCGACCAAGAGCTGAAGAGCTCATCGCGCACTCACCAAGTAACAAGGATAATGGAAAAGGAGTCTGCGGGTGTGCGATTGACATAAAGAGAAAGTGTCGTCGCCTACTCGCACAGAAGGTAAAACAAAGTGAAAGTTGTTCGCGAGTGTGCGATCACAGAAAATGTAATGAGTAAAGATCTCGTCGCCTAGTCACTCAGAATCTAGCAAGAAATAAAGCATAGCCCGCGACTAAGTGATGATAATGCAGATGAGGTTGTCAGAGCCCAGGATGTCTCAGTTGCAGAGGAATTTCCAGAATTGATCAGAAGGGTCTAATTGCAGAAAGGCCATGCATAGAGAGTCTACTAATCCCCGGATTAGATTTGTTTTGATGTCGGTGAACAAAGGGAGATTCAGAGGCATGGAAAAAGATACAGAGTCTAATCACGAAGTTATT
The DNA here is from genome assembly GCA_018584345.1 of Thuja plicata. NCBI lineage: Eukaryota > Viridiplantae > Streptophyta > Pinopsida > Cupressales > Cupressaceae > Thuja > Thuja plicata. The sequence continues at coordinate 453,427 of MU218650.1, read as the reverse complement.
GCTATCAGTTGCAGTTTGCTGAAAGGCATGGTCCTAGTCAAGGACTCATTGATGAAAGATGGAGCGGGCGCCGTCGGTGGTCACTTCTTGTCCTAGGAAGATAGGATCAGTTGGTGAGCATTCATGGCAAGGTCTACTTGCAGAGTTGAACTGATGGACCCAGGTTGCGTGTCTGCGGGCATGATCAAGTACAGGGATGGGCGCAAAGAAGGAAATCAAATCTGATCTGATCGAGGTTCATCTTGGTATACATTTATGGCCAGATTAGATTTTTTTCCTAGGGTCAATTATTATATTGTAAATTTGAA
>MU218650.1:406162-426714 GCA_018584345.1 Thuja plicata | reverse complement strand
ATATTCCTTACTTTATATACTAATTCCATTTCTCCTTCCTACACATTGAATAACTATTCATTAAAAATCACATTTCAACTTTAGCATAATAAACATTTTTCTTTCATTGCAATAAAGGAGAGACATTAAATATTACATTATATATTTCCAACTTTGTTCTATCAGATAATACCCCTTGAAATCAAGCCTAGAACTATCCCTCCCAATTACATTGCTTTCCCTTTTCAATTACATCTTTCTGATAATAGATCCCATAATAACAAGTAAATAATTGGCCCAAAGGCACTACAACATATATTTTCATCTTTCCTTTCAAAATTACATATTACAAAATACAAATATCTGCATCAATACATAAATTTGAATGCATCCAAGTCACAAACCAGGAACATGACCTCAAAAGATTTTGCTACCCAACCATGTGGAACTGATGAGGTTACACCCCCCGTGCTAGGAGATAGAACCAAAATACTCACAAGGCCTTAAGCAATCTAAGGCTACACAAAACCCTAACCTGAAGGAAATAACATAAAAAAATATATCACTTTACTAATCACAAGGGATAGGTTTCTAGCATAACCTCTAGGTGAGTGTCGTCACATATCCTAGATTTTGGGATCCTTCCTGGCAACCATGTAACCCTGGTCCCCCATTTTTGAATAGGGATCCATCCTGGTAGTTATCCATGGTCCTGATACTCCAATAGGACTATGTGGCCATTAATATGTTTTCTTTCATTATCTTTTGTTTCCCCCCTTTCCCATATTCATTGTTAGGTTATCACTTTTTACTAACCCACCCATAGGATCAACTGGTAAGCACTTTAGGGTTCCAACACCTATGGTGAGCCACTCACCTAGGGTACCTAGTCCCCTAACCACACATACAAGCCATGTAAACATCAAATACTTTTAAAGATCCAAATCATAGGTCTAGGGAACCCTCCGGTGCACTCAGGCCACCTGAACAAGCCCTAACTTTACATTATGGACTCCACAAAAAAAAAACTAGTATGAATGAAAGCTTAAACTCAAAACCAAGTATAGAAATTCATAAGATACGACATAAAACTTCCCACATGTATTTACACAATATTTCATAAAAAAAAGAATCAAAGGGAATCTCATGTGGCTGAAATCTGGCTAAGTCTGAATTTTTAGAGAAATCACAAAATTAGAAGTTGCATCTTAACTCCTATGGATCTGAAACCTATCTCAATCATCTCAATAGGTACCTAATTCCTTTATACAAGTATAACTTAAAGTATAAGAAATTAAAGTACCGATTGCGCGAAATGACTATCAACTCCAACTCACGGGTAAAACTGGGCATCAAGGGAACTACGGTTGTCTAATCTAGGCACGACCCATTTGAGATCTCCCAATTTTTCTATAGAAACGGCCCATCAATCCCTCTTATCTATCCTACAAATCTATTCTAAATCTGGGCAAAGAAAGGTGGTGCAAAAATAAATATGAAACTGTAAGGTTCAAATAGTAGTTCTAAAGCCTCGAAGAATTCATGGACATTCTGGATAAGAAAGGAGATATGGGGAGAGTGCTAAGGACCCTACAGACTGTTACAAATGTAGAAATATCCATATACACACAACATGGTAAAATATTTAAACATAATCCCAAATTCTAAATCACTAATGTAGGCACAACAAATAAATGTATAACATAACCATTCTAAAATTTATATAGATAATAAAACACACAGGGAACACATTCATACACAAAGAGGAAGAATAGAGATTCTTCCCAGTTTAGACCCTACCTTGGGTCCTGCGGAGAATCCTCTTCCCTTGGATGGAGAATCTCTATGAAACTTCAATCCCTGAGTAGATATCCTTTTGGAAACCTTCCTCTTGCAATCAATTCCCAACAATCCTCACATAGATGACTTCACCAGTCGGGGACTCTCAAACTCACATAAACTTTCACCCAAAATTTCCAGAGAAATCAATTACAGACAACTCAAAAGAAAAACCAATCTTCCAAAAAGTAACATCCTCTCGCACACAGAATTCCTCAATTATTTATTCGCCAACTATGTGGTTGGAAGAGTTTCTTTATGGGAAGAAACTCCTCCAACTTCCATAGTTGGTTGGAGGAATAACCAAATAATTTCCCGTAGAGACTTAATCAAGGTTTTTTAATAAATTTAATTAAAATATATTTTAAATGAAAGCATAACAAGAATAATAAACAAATACCTTTCAAGAAAAACACATAGCACAATAGAAAAACAAGTAGCCTAACTTCTAGGAGGTCTTGAGTTCAACTCCCTCCTAGATAGCTAATTTTACTACAAAGGGCATTTTCCTTTTATTTTTATTTTTCTTTTTATTAATACATTTATTAAATATACTTTATTTAACTCACTTTATTTACTTAAATAACATACCATTTACACAAATAATGAAAACATATAATTATTATTATTGTTTATATTAGCAAGGATATATGCGTGTGCACCCACATATACACCTACTTATATAAAATACAAACAATTATAACACAATTATTAATCATATTAAACAGATTAGTTCTAACTCATAACGTAAACTCAGACCAACATCAATTCATGTTCATAACATAAATTGCATTCTACTTCCCCAACAAGGATAACTCCCTACACAAAATTCTAAATCCAAGGGTAACCTCGAGAGTATCTTGGTTAAATCTCCACACATCAACAATTCAAGGACTTTGAAGGTACGCTCAGACCTGTGTAGCCAGGTGGAGATGATGCCTAGTACCTGCATCTTGCATCACCAACTGATATGCATATACAAATATATAAATATAAACAGATAGTGGCAAACAAGGAGGGAGAGTGCGACATCATGTGGATCTCCCGTAGGAGTTACTACGACTACCCCTCCTAATCCTACACTCACATCAACCAGTAAATGTCAAATCATAATAGGGTTAGTAGGGTTAGATCCTAATATAAACATCATAACACAAATCAAAGTAAAACATTTTACTGATAGTTCATTTCTAACCATTCATCATTAAATGCTATTTTAATATTTCCAAATAAACTGTAGTAACCAAATATATATGCTCAAATGGCTCATAAAATGTTAACTAAATAATAATCATAGTCCATCATAAAATCCAAAGTGTATAATAATCATAGTCCATCATAAAATCCAAAATGTCAAATAAAAGTCATGTCATAGGAAGATGCTAGGGTGGGCATTACAAGAAGTGTTTGAATAGTTGAGCAAGGATGGATTGGACACATTAGCCAAGGTAGCTGAATCATCCCAAGTGAATGATTCGATAAAAACCCTTGTCACTTGGAAAGGAAAATCTTCCATTAATGAATCCGGCCAAGCAGATGACTCAGTAAAAACTTGTGACAAGGGGAAAGGGGCTACTTTTACTAATGTGGGGGAAGTAAAGATCCCTCAAACTGTATCTCAGTGGATTAATGTTCTTCAGCAAGAACCCATGCCACCCTTAGATTTATCCACACCATTAGCAGTAGGATTGATTTTGTACTGAAATATCACCTAGGAAAAGACACAATGGGAAATGGAGACAGAGAAATTAAAAAGAATAATTGAGGAGCAGGCTTGTCAACTTGAGTAGAAAACAAATCGGATTATAGTACTGGAGAGGAGAATTGAGCAGATGACTTAATTGATTCCTGTAGCAATGGTATGTATGTCACCTTCTCCAGTTTATGCATTGTTCCTTAAGGAACAATTTGTTAACTTTCAATTTACAAGGATTGTTGAGGGATTAAATCCTTCCATTGCTACACCTCACGACTTCTATGATGCCTTTTAGTCAGTGCCTATGCCCATCAAGAATCTATTATGTGAATTATATCTACACAATCTAGCTATGCATGACAATAGAGAATGGAATTCACTTCTTTAGGTAGGAGATGTGCAGTTGGGGGTAGTTATGTCCTGGATTTAGAAAGAGATCAGCAGAGAGCATCAGGCTTTCCCATATCGAAGCAGTGAAATAGACACACTCCTTATGATGTGGCCTGAATTTCAAAGCTCTAGGTAGACATTCCTTGATTGGATCTCAATCATGATGAACCCTAGTGGGTCTCGCAAGGTTCTTCAAGTCAGAGAATAGGGATATGTAGATTGGGAATAACATTCTTCACAAGATATTGAGGCCATGATTGAAACTTGTAGGCAATGGTGGATAAGGATGCCCCATGACTTAAAAATCAGGGAACCCCATTCTCCATAGAATTTAACTCTTGCTACTCGCCATGTCCCATGGTTTATAATGCTGGGTTGCACACAACTACATTATTGGATGCCCTTAAGGTTTCAACCTCCAATCTTCATGCAGCCTTTGCTGGCAGTAAATGAGAATGCAGAAGAGTATGATATGGTTAAGGAAAGATAAAGGTGGGACATACTTCAGAATAGAAATGGATACTTCAATTATGTTTTTGGTGAACCAGGTGAGAAGCCCGCCAGTGACCTGAGGCTTATGGCCAGGATCTAGAATTTCATGATTGCTGGGGACTAGAAATAGTGCAGTTGGGGTGAATGATGAGCCTCTTAGAAGGCCATCTTTTCCATGTGTTTACTTTCCTTTTTCAGAATTTTATTTTCAAGGCAGAAACTTTAAACTTATGGTTTTTATACATTTTATATGCAAGGACATAAGTAGGTAAAATGGATGGTAAAAACATAATGTATTTTTCTTGGAACTTATGGATAGAAGTTGCAGGATATAAGTGATTGCATGTTGAATAGATAGTCCTTTTCCCTATGCTATTATTATGGGTAGTCTCCTTCCTATAGATGAATGCTGTGTAAGAATATTTAATGGAATCTCACACTTCTTTCTTAGTATTAAATGATAAAATATATTTATGCGTCGGAAGTTATGTATGCTAACCATTTTGTAGGAGTCAAGTCATGACACATTCAAGAATTCCAACATGGCATTGAAAGGGTCAACAACAGCCATTACCTTTAGAAGTGCCAGCATAAAGCAAGAAATTAAGTAAAGCAGTTGAAGATGGGCATGTCGCAGAACTCTTGCGGAGGAACAAGTCAGTTTAGTTCCTGAGTAGACACCGCGCAGAGATCTAGAACCACTACATGCTATATTCTAGGAAGAACTTGAAGACCTACTATTTCTGTTTGAGATTTCTGTTATGAGCATGATGTATCCATTAGTGATCCTCATTAATGGAGTGGTCCTAGATTTAGGTAGTAGTATAGTTCCTCCTTAAATAAGTGGAATTATGTAGTTCCACAAGGGAGTTAGTTGATATAATTTCTAGAATAGAATTTGGCATTGTAGCACTATTTTATTTTCCAAGTACATTTCCTCCATGAATGAATAGAGTGCATAATTTGAGTTTTAGTCTCTTATCTTCATTGCATTTCTATTCACTCATCTAAGGGGGCCCACTTGGTGAGTGAATTGTTTTATTAGATTAGAAGTTATTTTCTTGCTCATTAAGAAGTAAATAGAACTCTGCTATTCCTGTAGCCACTAGTAATAGAACTGGTGCATGTTTCCTACCACATAGGCGAGCAGAGTAACCCCTACTTGTGATTACTGTTTTCTTAGCATAATTGCATTCAATTAAGATAGTATAGATTCCTGAAGCATAATGTATTTCGATTCCATAGGTTTAGCAATGAGAATCAAGGAGGTTTGAAGCATATACTTTGCAAACACCATTCCAAGTTTACATCCCTAGTCAATAATTAAATGAGACTAAATAATCTACTTAGCTGCCATTTAGGGTGTCCAATCTTGAAGTAGCAGTTCAATGCTATGTGTTTCTGAGATGATTGTTTGGCCAAGCAGTGGGCACTTGATGTTTGGGGTAAGGCGTAGTCTGGGAGAAAGAAATGGACTCGACCATAATGATAGTTGTGAGTAAGGCTTGCTAGTGCCGCAGAAGGTTGGAATTCTCAGGGAGAGGCTCATCTTGGGCATGAGCTAAATCTAGCCCCATGACAATGGATGTTGTGAAAGTCTTATTTTAGAATCTTTAAAAGAAACTTTCAATATGAAATGTGATGTATATTTGAAAGGTTTGTAGTCATATATCAGTTATAGAAAAATATTATTTATTATTTTGATGTGATAATGTGTAAAATGCTAAATTTTTGGTGGTTATTTGATCAATAAATTATATATGGGTCTAAGAGTTGGTTGAGAGGTCCAACCACATATAATTTAGAAGAAGATGCTTAACCTAAAATCCTTTTTTTTAATGATTTAGAAGTTAACTGATTTGAAATGGGTGTGGTAATATATATACTATGTAGAAATATCATTTATTATCTTGGATGTGGATAGTGTGTAAAATTGTTATTGATTATCTGACCATAACATGTATAAACCAAATAATTATTAGAATTCAATCTGTTAGGGTTCCGTTTCTTTGTTGCTCTATATCTTTTCTACTTTTTGTAGGCCCGTATGGGTGCTGTGTTGGGAGACCCAACATGGGTCTCTCAATCCCCATCCCTTCAAGTGGGTGTGGATCCCATAATCCACCTAGGTATAATTCCCTAATTGTGAATGTTGACTCTTCCCAGGTGGGGAAAGGTAATCATGTTGCTGATCATTTTGACTCATGTGTTGAATCCTTTCTTCAAGAAGAGAACCTTTCTTCCTATATTGACAAATTGTTGGGTTCCGGTCCACCGAAGATGGGTAAAATTGCTTCTGAGAAGGGGTATGGGGTTGTCTACAAATTCAATGGAACTAGTCCTTGTTCTGGATGAGATGTTGAAGGAATCTTTGGCTGAGTTGTAGCTTTCATTGATTGGAAAGTTCCTCTCATTTAAACTATCTATTGATTAGTTGAGAAAATGGGTTGTTTCCCAATGGAAACTTAACGGAAGTGTTAAATTTAATGTTCTGTTTAATACCCTTTCCTTATTTAGCTTTGTTAACAAGGAGTACCTAATCTATGTGCTCACAAGTGGCCCATGGACATATGCAAGCACCACCAAAATATTCTATCTCTTTGTAAATGAAAACTGGGCTTTGATGCCCAAAGAGATCTCGGTGCTCTTGCCACAATATAGATTCACCTTTCATGGCTCCGTCTAGAGTTCTGGAACTTTAAGTTTTTAAGGGGTATTGTTAACTCCTTCAAATATCTCTTGGAAGTGGAATAAATAACACAATAGAGGTCTAGAATCTAGTTTTCTAGAATCTATGTCAATGTAATGTTTAACTCAGTTCTTCCTTCTTACATAGCACTCCAGATGAAGTATGGATGGTGGGAGAAACATTTAGAATATAGGAATGTTGTTATCTTTTTTCCAGATTACTAAGAAGATATGGACACTTTAGTTATGTGTGCAAGTTCATAAAGCCTAAAATTTAAAATCAAAAAAGGATTGAGGAAAAGAAAGGAACACAAAAGAGAGAACAAAAATTACAGTCACCCCTATTAGTGGAAGATGTGGAAAAGCCTCTAAGATAAAGTAAGAAAAAGGATGTAGATGATCTTACAGCCTACAACTCTAAGATGGATCTTGGGGTTCATCCAAATAATTTTAATAGGGAGAAGGTAATATAACCTATGACACAAACTTCCCTAGAAGAAGGAGAAATTGCTATGGAGAAAGAGAGTAAAAAAACTAAAAACAACAAATATCAAGAGAGAAAAAGAAGATAAGATCCAAGGTTTTAAACCTTAAAAGAAACCTTATGAGGAAGAGATGAAAAATATGATTATGGATCTTAATATATCTAGTGATAATGGGAATGCCCTACTGGCTAAGGACATCTTTGTGGATGGATAGAAACTCTCCAACCTTAAGACTCTCCCAAAGGTACTTGGGGTGGATGAGTCTAGGATCTTGGATAAGATTGCTTGAAACAACAATAATAATGAGGCAATGTTAAATCCAAAGGAAAGTAGTAGGACCCAAGGATTCAATAACCGCAATGAAATCTTATATTTAATTAGGTTCTCCACTACTCCTCTAGCCTTGAAAGCTAGTTAACTGGGTGATAGATGAAATGATGAGATGGATTGGAGTGTTGTTGGGGAGAAATGGAAAAATAAGAAAAAACCAAATGTTGGCAACAATTCTAAACAAGATAGTCCTATACAGTTGGAATATAGAGAAAAAAAAGTGGCTAAGGATATACCTAGTGGGAAGCAGAGGACCATGGATGACTTTTTTGATACAAAAAGGAAGAAAAATAAGTAGATATTACCACTCTATGGAGTGGCTTGAGAATTCCAAGGAATGATTTTTATGTTAAGGCACCTAGTCATGAATATAATTTCATGGAATATGAGAGGCTTAACTAGCTAAATTAAGCTACACGTGCTTAAATGTGCTATTATTGAAAATAAAGTAGATATCCTCCTCCTTCAGAAAACTAAAATGAAAAAGGATGGTTTCACAATGATTGTTAGGAACATATGTCCTTGAATTGAGTAGGAGGTCAACAATGCTAAAGGTGCCTTCGAAGGTCTTGCTAACCTCTAGAATCCCAAAAAGCTATAAGGTATAAATTTTTATTCTTCTAAGAATTGCCTGATTATTACTTTTAAAGTCCATAACTCTAGATTTTCTTGGAATCTTATTAATGTGTATGCTGTGAATGTAAGTTGTTTAAGGGGAGCCTTGTGGGATTACCTTACTTCCCTTATTCTTAGAAATAAATTAATTAAATGGATGGTGGGAGTTGATTTTAACTTCCCTCTATATCCCTCATAAAAGTGTGGAGGTATAGAGGAGTTTAATGATAGTATTGTTGATGTAGCAAACTTCATCTCAATGTCAAGATTGATATATATTGACCTTCAATGTTCTATATTCACCCGGTCTAATAGATGATAGGGTAAAATATTATACAAGTTAGGCTTGACAAGTTATTTCTATCTTCTAACTAGGCCAATCTTTCTGACTTCACTTCAATGACACAACCTAAGACTAGATCAGATCATAATGCTTTGATATTGAATTAGGATGAAAGAATAAAATATGGTCCCTTTCCTTCTAGATAATAGATAATGTGATCTTTACATCCTAATTTAAAAAACCTTATGGAACACAAGTGCAAGCTTCCTTTTGTGGCAACCCATATCACTATGGTCCAAGTTATAAATAAATTAAAATTCATCATAGAAAAGGTAAACATATGGAATAGAATCTCTCATGGTAATATTTTCAATGAAAATAAATAGGTGATTGTGGACCTGAAGTATATTCAAACTAGAATGGAAAAGGGAGAAAAAGATGCAACTATCTGTCAAGAGGAAAAGACTTATAGAGAAAGATGGACAACGCTTAGCAATAAAGAAGAAGTTTTTTGAAAAAAAATCAAGAATATTGTTAGGCATTTTTCTTGCAAGAACTTAAAATAGTGTGAATTATTTACTCTTTATATTCCCAATTTAAATTTATGCAAGAGAAAGCCTAATTACTGAGGATTATTTCCTCCTTCGAATTTGAGATCCATGGGCTCAGGGAGGTGTACCTTCAAATGGTTACTGACTTGCAGTATCTATTATAGTGGATTAGGTCTCTTACTAGATTGCTAATTACCTTTTACTGTATCAACAGATATAAAACTATGCAAATGACTATAATTAATCTAATACAGAGCTTAATAAGCCAGACCACTATCTTAATAATAGAAAACAATAGTGTGACAAGGATTCTCATCCTTCTTCCTTTTGTAGTTCTCTAAACTTACGAGGGTTAATCTATGGACTCTCTCTTGAAGGAATTGGCAAACTAAATTGTATTCTCTGATACAATTTCTTTAAACTTATAAGTATTTATAAATGAAATGTAAATGATTGACTATTTTTTTTGAATATTGAATGATGATTAACTATTTTTCCAAACCCTAACCAGTGCCTAATCCTTTGTGTAAAGAGTCTATATCAAATGTAAATCTACACAAACTGATTCATGTCAATATATATAATTTGAGTAGAATGCCTTAGAGACTACCTTTCACTCCAATACCCCTATTATATGATCTTAATACTAATTCTTTAGCTCTCTGGGATCACCTGGAAGACTTATTCTTTCCTTGAAAGAACTCACAAGAAACTGCACAATTATATTGTAATTGGTATATCTAAACCTCCTTACAACTTAAACATACAAGAGCTAGAACAGAAATATAAAGAGACAAACACAATATATAGGACAGAAAGTGAAATATATTTTATTAATTTGATCACTGCTTCAAATACATTCAAAGGACAATATGCACAAAAACTCAGACAATTAAGTAGTCTAGCTTGCAATTATATTTTACTTCTCATCTCCCCATATATTCTCTTACAAAATGATACAAATGGTCTATATATATAGTATAAACCATCTTGGAATCCTTCAAAATTAAGGATGCAAAAAGATTTAAATGGTTTAAGACCTAACCCTAAAAACTTAGAAGAAGACAAAATACAAGAAGAGACCAAGCGGTGGAAGGGAAAAACATGAATACATCCAAATGAAATCTTTGAAATCTTCTGCTAGCTGACACCTTTGTCTGAATATGTTCTTGATAGCCTCGAATAGTTGTTGTGAGTTTAAGTGACTACCATTATAGGATAACATACACTTATCTTTCAGATGACTAACCACCCCATGCTCAAATATTAGGTGTTAGGTTTCCTTCTATTCTTCATCCATGATGTCAAGGTTAGCTATGGCAGGCTTCTTCTTCTTTGGATTTTTCATAACATGCCATGCTATGAGATCCTCCTCTACAAGAAAATCAAAGTTTTGAATGCTCTCAAGTTGTGCCTTCTACCTTTCCCATCTAGCATCTATTAGGCTCTTGACATCGGTTGTAAATTTATTAAAATCTATCTCGATGTTAAATGCCTCATCCAAGGTTTTATTAAACCTTTCCAAATCTAATTCTTTTATTCCAATTATAAAAGCCTCTTTGCTAGGTAATAAGGAATCAAATTCATTCCTCCATACATCCAATGATTTAACCTGACTGTCCTCTATTCTAATTGAAGGAATAAATTTATTAAAATTAGACCCAAACATATTTATCCTGGTCTCTATCTAATTTTCCTTTCCTTTCAAAAATTATAAGGTCACCCCAACCTGATCTATCTCATCTCCTACTTGAGTGAAAATCTCTAGAAAATCTACCCTTAATGGTTGTAATGATGCTGACATTTCAAATAACCCAGTCCTAATTGACCATGTCCCAAAGTAGGGGTTCAAAATATACATTAGCAATAAGGCTTGTTTCATCAAACAATTTCTTGTATCTGTTAGACATTTGAACTGCCTTTACTTCATTCAGGTGAGAAAAGTGGGTGAGGGCCTGAGAAATCTCTAGGTATCCTCTGTTGTGAATAGATGATATTATATTATCTCCTTCCATATTTTCTTGCACATTTATCAATGATGGATTTTGATTCTTTGGAGCTAGTGCCCACATTTCTAGGGTTTGATATTGGGCATTATAGCTACATCCATTTATCATTTCCTTTACTTGTGTAATTTTTGAGAGCTTTATGTCTGGGTGCCTCCTGGTTTGGTCAATAATGAAGGTTGAAGCCAAGTCCCATCCCTCCGCTAAGATCATGCCACTCGACTTCACTAGCTACCTGGCCTCATCAGGGGTCATGTTCTTAGACTCTGGGTCATATTCTTGGAGAGCTTGTAATGCTTCACTTCTTATAGCTTCTCCTCCATCCAATTTCAATTGGGGCCACACTTATTGTTGCTTGGCCCATATTAGGAAGTCTTTGAATTCTTTTCTTGTTATGAATTCATCATATTTTAGTAACTCCTCTTGATGCAAATCCCTTTAATCTTGGCACAATATGAGAGGAATCTCAACATTTTCATAAATGTCTTCCCTTTTCTTCTTGCCCTCCCTAATGACCTTTCTTAATTGGTGGTCATAGGCACTAGTCCCTATGAATAGGGCACTAAACTTATCCTTTTTCTTCTTGTATGTCTTTACAATAGAAGGCTCCCCTGCTTCCACTCTTTTCTTCTTATATGGAGGCTCTACATCTACCTCACCCTCATGCCCCTGTGTCAAGTCAATTATGTTCTCCTTATTCTGAGGTGGCTGATCCTAAGGTGGTGGGTTGTGTATAGACTAACTACTGCTATACTCTGATGATGACTACTTGTTTGCACCTCTTTCCTTGTCTTCAATTTGTTCCTCTAATTGATTTTGCAAAAGATCATAAGACTCAACCATCTTTTATAACCTCTGTAAATAGGGCATACTTGGGAAATAACCCAGAAATGGGATCCCTTTATTTTTGAGTTGTATCTCTAAATCCATCAAGTCTTGATATTTCGTTGATCTTGCTAAGATTTCATCCTCTTCAAGGATGGTTCTTATTAGGTCCTCTTCTTCACATGGTTGATGTTCTTTTGTAATTGGTATGGTGGGTGTCAACAATTTCTTAGCACTCTTTATAAACCCCTCTGTATCAATATATCTATACAGGGAAAAATTCATCCTGTAATGTCTCAACCAACCATTCATAGGATCATATAACTACCTTGGACTAAAATTCCATTTCTTATGTGGATCCAAATACTCCCTATCTATCAGCATGAGTTTCCATATGAACTCCATGATAGTAATTCTGGGTGGCACTCTATAAGGAAAAATGTGTGGTGTCTGAGAATAGCTATATATTCCAATCAATGTAAAATTTTGATGACAATAGAAATCACCCCAGTGGTGGTCTCCATTCCATTTTTCCATAAACTTGTAGGGTCTCAAAAATTATAACACCTTTATTGGAATCATAGTCATATTCACTCCTAAGTTACTCAACAAGGGGTACACTACCCAGTTCTGAAATGCACAAAACTTATTTTCACTGGAAGTATAGTTCCATACCCTTAACAAAAGTTGAACAGGCTTGGACTGACCATGATAAAATCTTCTAATCTGTAAATTTGGCTTCTCCATGATGTTAAAATTGTAGAACATATTTAGATTCATGAGGAATGAATATTGTAGGAACATAGGGCTTCCTACCTTCCCCTGGATATCAACAAATCCCTGGTGCAATTTCTCAATTACATACTGAATGTAATCATAGTCAGTACTAACATAGAGACTTTGAAAATCTAGAATTATCATCAGCATATGTAATGATACTCTTTCCTTTCCACTATCAACACCTAAGGCTCTACATAGGGAATATAAAATTTATTTCATGTAGAATGCCAGGTCTTTGTAAAAATATGGTGCATTATCACTAGGAATGGGGGCAATATAATTCATGGTTCCCTTTGGCCCATGGACTTGAATCAACTTAGCTACAATACCAACCTCCTTAGTGTATCTAGCAGCTAGGGATTTCAAATTTATCTCTGTTGAGCAGGGGTTATACATATCAAAAGCTTTCATGAATGACACCCTATCAAGGATTACTAGAATAGTGCCATCCTATTTCTTGATGGTCCTTCAAATGGTTTCATACCTACTGGCTAACTCTAATATCAAATCAACATCAACAAATACATCAGGGATTAGTAACTTAGCCAATCCACACATCCAAGGGTTTGATATAGGCATAGGACCCTCACTATTCTTATGAAAACAATTGAACAAATGATAACCAAAACAATCTAGCATCTTAGCATCCCTAATATATGCATAATTATCACCAAGGTATTTATCATTTACCTTTTTTCCCTGATTGGAGCCTAGAAGAAGTTGAATGAATTCTTCTGAGTAATTCCTCTTTCCTTTGAGGTCATCACCATCCCCGCTCTTCCCACTAGTAGAGTCAGCACTCACTACTATACTCATGTTGTCTGGTATGAATTGCCACTGATCAACTACTCTTTCTTCACTATGTATGTTCAAATAGCTCTGTTCTCTTGAAAACTCTTATAACTTATGCAAATATCACTTTGAAAACTGAAGCTCTTGGTAAAAATGAAATGAATAATGGTGACATGCCTACTTATTTAGAGAAATCAATGCACAAACCTTGCTTCAAAATCATGGATTTTCAATTCAGTCACTTATGTCATTACTTTTGCATGCTATGATATCAATTTTCCAATTTTAGCCGTGGCATTTGAAACTGAGAGGTGACTAATTTTGAATGATTAATTTTTAGTTAAAACCTTATTATATTCTAAATTAGATCAAGATCTTATTTGATTGGTTCATTTATCATAGCTCAAAAACTATTTAAACATGCTATCATAATCTCTACCTTCTGATTGGCTAACAATTGTTCAACATGGCATAGGATAAAACCTTATATCTTGCCATTGTCTCACTCTGGTTCCCTTCAGTGACTACGTGACTATGTGATCTCTTTGTTTCAGAGAGTTATCCTTAATTTTGGTTCTTTACTAAGAATTAATAACCACCACATGATCTTCATCTTGATCAACGCTCATCTCTTAATCATTGATTTAATTCTCTTAACACACATTCCTTTCGGGACTCCGCAACTAAGTCTTTTAATAACTCATCTTAAACTTGGGTACCTTTTAGAGACTACGCGACTATGCAAAATCAAAGTCCCTTTAGGATTTTATTAACTCTGAGTTTCTTTCGAGATTACTTGACCATCACTAGATCTTCACTTAAAATCAGACGGTCTGCGTGTAGTCTTGTTTTCTCTTTGTACTTTATCTTTCTTATCTAAGACTTTGCGACTACCATTTGATCATCTTTTAATCTAATGGTTCATGGGTAATCTCCTTATCTTTTCTCTTAACTGTAGTTTACTCTCAGACATCGTGACTTAAGCTATCTCCAAGTCACGAAAATAATTTCTTTACCTTTGGGTTTCTTTGAGACTTCATGGCTAACTCAGATCTCTGATATTCTTAGACACATGTTCAAATATGAATCACCATCCCTGAATCACAGAAATCTCTTTGACTATTTGACTTTCAAAAGTGACTTCATGCTATCTATCAGATCTTTTCTTTTTTACAGCTCAAGATCTTCTCGGTGAAAACTCACTTAAACTTTACTTAACTCTTATTCTACCATAGTCCCTATCGAGACTTCATGAATCACTATATCTTGTTGTCTCTTTAAGAAATCATGGACTCATGGTTTCTTTCACGATTGAATGCCAGCCATTAGATCCTTTTCTAATCTGACAGTAGTCGGGATATCTCTTAATCATTTATCCATCTGAAACTTTTTCTCACGACTTAACACTGGCCATAGGATCAATATTTCATCTAATGGTAGATGCTTAATCTCCCAGCCTTTAACTTAACAATTATTTATAAAAGAGATCACATGACTGAAGGCTTTTAACTCAACTCTTGACCTTAGTTTATTTATGAGACACCACAAGTGTGTGAATTTGAAGTCGCTGATAGATTTCTTAACTGAAGAGTTTACTTCAAGACTTCACAACCACCACAAGATTATCTTTTAGATCGATGGCTATCACTTAGTCTCATATCTTTTAACTTAACTCTCCTTTCTCTTCACAACTGCACAACTGCATGAAACTTCAAACCATCTTTAACTCAACTTCTAACTCTGATGATCTTTCGAGACAATACGACTAAGTGGACTCGAAGTCGCCAAAAGATTTTTCTAACTCTGTGTTTTCAAAAAGACTCTCTGCCAACCACAGGATCATGATCTTCATATATGGCTCATGTGAAATCTCATTGGCATTAGAAGAATATTCTTTTCTTATGGAGATAACACGACTAAAGGATTTCACTTAGTCTTGAAGAGAAATGGAATATTCTCAAGCTATAATGAGACATCGTGACTTACATATAAAATATGAAAAAGACACATGACTTAAGTAATTTGGCTTTTTCTAAAAAAGTAATTGCGAAATATAAGGGGTTTTGAAGAACTAGGGTTTTTTCCTAGGTTATGCATGAAAATTTAACCTAGGACTTAGGGTTATACACTTTTTTCTAGTTTTATCTTGAAGACCATTATATTTTAGAGGGATTTAAAGAACATTAGACATGATTTTCAACATTTATACATGAATCAAACTAAGAACTCAAAATTTTTACTAGAAAGCTTCAAAATTGGAAATACAACCAATAGTGGCTCTATCTCAAGATTCTTAAATGCAAGTTTAACACAAGAATCATAGATCTCTAGTTGTAGACCATGCAGACTACGCTCACTAAACTACTACAGAAAGGAAACACACAACATAAAGAAACACACCTATATACATATAATACAAAACTTACTGTGCATGGAAATTTCACTCAACTAAAGAAAGGTTTCAAGAATTGTACATGCACTAGAAATTCAAATTCTTCCTCATCCATGTTTTTCAAATGATAGGAATCTTTTCCAAAATTATGAGAAACAACAAATGGACCAAGCCATAATGATTCAAACTTCGTGTGCTTCCCCTTGTCTTCAGCCCTCACATTCCATTGGAGTACTAAATCACCAAGATGAAACTTTTTATTACCTGCAATCTTATCAAAAAGATGCTTCATTTTATGTTGTAACTTTATGTTTTCCTTCTGACCCTCTCTTTTGACCTCATCAAGCTCTGCTAATTGCATTATCCTATCTTGCATTGGGTCATAAATTTCTAACTCTACCTTTTGAATAAAATTATATATTGGTAGTAAATTGTTCATAGGCATTTTAGATTGTAAACCATATAGAAGTTCAAAAGGTGACTTAGGTGTTTCTTTCTTCACTGTTATTCTATCATCCCATAGAGAAATTTTTAACTTTGTGTTCCATGCTCTTTTATTCTTTTCAAGGGTCTTCTTCAAAATTTTCAAAATGCTTTTATTGCTAGATTATGCTTGTCCATTTGCTTGAGGATGATATGGGGAAGAATAAGACATCATGATCCCATATTAATTATAGAATTCCTTAATTTCATCTAATCTAAAGCACATAGCATTATCCATCACTAACTTTGCAGGGACACCAAATGTGGTTAGAATGTTTTCCAATAGAAAATCAGTGACCACTTTGCTAGTTTCTTTCTTATTGGGAATTGCTTCTATCCACTTTGTAAAATAATTAGTGGCAACAAGTATCCAACTATGTCCTCCACTGGATTTCTCTAAAAAATCTCCAATAAAGTCAATGCCCCACATGTAAAAAGATGCTTCACTACTTATAGGGTTCAATAATAGGGAACCTGAGAACTTTAACTTATTTGAAAACCTTTGGCAAGGTTCATATTTTCTAACAAATGCATGAGCATCCCTGAATAGGCTAGGCCAATAATATCTAGCCCTTAAGATTTTATGGGCAGTGGTCTTAGCAGAAAAGTGTCCTCCACATACTCCAGCATGCATTTCAATTAATACCTTCTCATCCTGGCTCTGATCTAGACATAATAATAGTACACCATTTCTATCTTTCCAATACAAATCTCCTTGAACTAGGGTGTACTTTTGATCTTGTAATCTGAGATTCCTCTTTTGATTGTTTGTCATAACTTCAGGACACTTGGAATTCTTAAGATAATACATGATGTCAATATAGAAATGTTTTCTTTCAATACTTTTTATTGTTGAATCTTGTATCACTATCCTATATACTTGTACCAAGTCTATGTTTTCTTCTGTCATAAGTTTTTCTAGACCTTGTCGTCTAACCAATTTAGTAATATGGATTTCTAAGTTAAACTCTTGAATTCTATTAATCCATTTACACCTCTTACCAATTACTTATGATTGGGTAAGGATGTCTTTTACAATTGAATGAAGTACATATGCTAATACTTTGGCACAAACTAGGTAGGGTCTGAATGATTTCACAGCTTTTACCAAAGCATATGCCTTCTTCTCCATCATTTCATAGTTTAGCTATGTAGCTTGAAGATATTTTCTAAAGAATGCAATAGGATGCTCAAATCCCTCCTCATCTTTTTGAAGTAAAACAACAACAATAGTATGAAAGGATGTAAATGAGAATAAAGAAAAAAGCCTTCTACTCTAATAAGGTGACTTCAAAACAGGTGCCTCCTGATCCGCTTTCTTAATTATTTTAAAAGATAGTTTATATTATTCATTCCATTGGAATTTTGCATCTTTCTTCAATAACTTAATAATTGGTTTGACAATTTCAGCAAAATTCGCAATAAATCTTCTGACAAAATTTATCTTTCCTAGGAAAGATTGCACATCTTTAATATTCCTTGGAGCAGTGACCTTTTGAATATCTTCTATCCTTTCAGGGTCAATCCTTACTCCATATTTGGACACTATATGTCCTAGCAACTTTCCCTATGTGATTGCAAATTGATATTTTCTAGAATTTAGTGAGACACCATATTCTAAAGCTTTATTGATTTTTTTTTATAGATGTTAACAATGATCCCTTGCTTTCTTAAAAGATGCAGTCAAATCATCTTGGTAAATTACCATGAATAAGTCAATAAACTCTTTGAATGCAACTTACATGGCTCTCTGAAAAGTTTCTCCTACATTTATTAGTCCAAATGGCATCCTAACATATATGTAAGTTTCCCAAGGAGAAGTAAATGTAGTTTTAAACTATTCTGATTCTTTTACTACAACTTGGTTGTAGTCTGAAAATTCATCCATCATTGATAATAGCTCACAACCAGTAACCTTATATAACATTGCCTCCATATTAGGTAGAGAGTAATTGTCTTTCAAAGATGCAATGCTAAGATTTCTGAAATCAACACACAATCTTATGTTAGCATTTTTTTTCTCACTAGTAATAGATTAGAAACCCAAGTTGAATGTCTAATTGGCTGGATAATTCCTGCATCTTTTAGTTTCATCAACTCTTGTTGCATCTTCAGAGCCAATAGTGGGCTAATGGGTCTATATTTTTGTCTGAATGGTTTTACATATGATTTTAGTGGGAGTTCATGCTGGAAAAGGTCTTCCCTATAAGCTTTCAAATCTTCATAAGACAATTCAAATACATGCTGATTTTTTCTTAATAATTTTATAAAATTTGTTCTGACATGGGAATCTAATCCTTTTCCAATATATACTATCTAAGGAGTGGTGTTTGATCCTAAATTTATCTCTTCAAAATCCTCAATTTTAGCATTGCTTATTCTTGATGAATGTTCACTCTGATCACTAAAAAATGCTTCTAGTTCTACCAATCCCTTAGGAATCTGATTAGAACTTAGTTGGACAATCTCATCCCCCAAAACACAATCCCTACAATCAATGGCCTCAAGTAAAGAATTACAATCTATGTGCTCGTCTTCATAATGGTCTAGGCATTGGATAAATCTAAGGATGTCTTGGTCATCATCAAATACTTTCCAATTGTAAATATTTTCAAGGACAACTGGTCTTGTCTTAATCTCAACTATTGATACCCCATTTAAGGTCAAATCACCAGTTTTCAAAGGAACATTAGTTAAGAAATCTTCCATAATATTTTTAGACCTTTCTATCTAGTTTATATTGAATGCATCAAAAGATTCAATTTGGTCTCAGATAGCTTGCTTATACACTTTCAGTCTATCATTTTTCATACCATATTTGGACCTGACTTGGGCTACTACTTGTTAAATTTTGATTAAGATGTATGACTTTTATTTTCCTTTTCAAAATTCCAATAGATACATATATATATATAATCTTTATATATATAATATATATTTAATCACAATATATATAAATCTATTTATTACTAATATGATAAAAAATATATATAAATATATTATTATCAATAATAAATATATTTATATCAATATTATGTTAATTGCATAAAAATGAGACTTGTGTTGATTCTATTTGTTTCTTCATTTGATCATAATGGATATATATATGTTGATGAAGAGACATGTCTCCATACGTGGAGACATGTCTATTCATCTACATGTCTTATTCATACCATTAACACATTTACTAACGATGCATATGCGATAACATATGTTTAATACCCCGTTTACTATCATCGCTGATTGCAGTTTTAACAGCCGATATCAATCGACATATTTAACATGCCCGATCGCCACACAGTGAATGTTTAAGACTGTTTAACCATAATGTTGATAAGTCAGTCAATATTAATCGATATCATATTTCAATTTAATATACATTGAATATGTATATTAATATATATAATAACATTATTATTATTATATATATTAATATATGTAATGTATAAAATATATTATTTCATATGATTTGTTTAATTCAATGTTATAAAGAAATAATCTTTAAATATATATATTAATATATATAGTAGTAATGTTCATTATTATAATATATATATTAATATATTATTTATCATTTTATCTGATCGAAGCTATAAACATTAACACTCCCTCTTAGCTAGGGAAGATAAAATACACATCACAATAATTTCAGGTGGATTGCCTCCATCAGCGATTCTATCCATAGCTCTCAGGTGGATTGCCTCCATCGGTGATTCGATCCACAAGCTTTTGTGTGGATTGCCTCAATCGGCGATTCGATCCACAAGCTCTCGTGTGGATTGCCTCAATCGGTGATTCAATCCACAATTTATGAGCTTCAGGGTGTGGATTGCCTCAATCGGCGATTCTATCCACAAGCTTCTGTGTAGATTGCCTCAATCGGCGATTCTATCCACAACTCACAAGCTTCATTGTTTGGATTGCCT
>MU218650.1:374169-405096 GCA_018584345.1 Thuja plicata | reverse complement strand
TAACTGTCTTTAGCTCATTTTTCTTTAGCACTAACATTATTCAAAGTTTCCATGATTCAAAATCAGAGGCACCTTCAAGTCTGTCTTCGAGTCTCAATCCATTTTCCATTCTGCAGGTACGAGATTTTCAAAAGTCTAATCTTAGTCTTCCTCCAATCTAATCGGATCTTCCTTCAAGTGGTTTAGGCTTCGATGAAGGAACCTGGCTCTGATACCATGTTAAATTTTGATTAAGATGTATGACTTTTATTTTCCTTTTCAAAATTCCAATAGATATATATATATATATATAATCTTTATATATATAATATATATTTAATCACAATATATATAAATCTATTTATTACTAATATGATAACAAATATATATAAATATATTATTATCAATAATAAATATATTTATATCAATATTATGTTAATTGCATAAAAATGAGACTTGTGTTGATTCTATTTGTTTCTTCATTCGATCATAATGGATATATATATGTTGATGAAGAGACATGTCTCCATATGTGGAGACATGTCTATTCATCGACATGTCTTATTCATACCATTAACACATTTACTAACGATGCATATGCGATAACATATGTTTAATACCCCGTTTACTATCATCGCTGATTGCATTTTTAACAGCCGATATCAATCGGCATATTTAACATGCCCGATCGCCACACAGTGAATGTTTAAGACTGTTTAACCATAATGTTGATAAGTCAGTCGATATTAATCGATATCATATTTAAATTTAATATACATTGAATATGTATATTAATATATATAATAACATTATTATTATTATATATATTAATATATGTAATGTATAAAATATATTATTTCATATGATTTGTTTAATTCAATGTTATAAAAAAATAATCTTTAAATATATATATTAATATATATAGTAGTAATGTTCATTATTATAATATATATATTAATATATTATTTATCATTTTATCTGATCGAAGCTATAAACATTAACACTACTAACTCTGAGTCACCATAAATGTTTAGACATTTTATTCTGTGTTTAGCAGCAATGTCTAGCCCTAAGAACAAATCTTCATATTCTGCTATATTATTTGTACACTGGAAAGATAATAGGAAATAATATTTAAATGTTGTACTTGATGGAGAGATAAGTAAAACATCATCTCTTGATTCCTCCTTAGAATAGGCTCCATCAAAATACATCTTCTGTAAACCATCATTCTGTGTAATAATCTCCCTCACTAAAGGATCAATATTTTAATATTGATGAGCACTCCTTTTCACTCTGAAATTCTCCATATCAATATCAATACAATATTTAATATTAGCATCTTCATGCAACTCAATCATATGAGGTGTCCTACCTTCTCTGGACACCTTTACATTATTCCTAGCAATATTGAAAGTGGTATAAGATAAATCACACTAAATACTGCCCCCCATTCAAGCACTCCATTTCTTGGATAGCAACATACCATAATGTGGTGGGATATCAACCAGGTCAGTATACTCATTGTCAATAATATATTTGGGCATATGGCTAAGTTATAAGGTAAGGCCTCAATGGTACTAGTAATAGGGATCTCTCTTGAATCCATTGCTTGACATCTCCCATGAGGAGTAATTACTTGTAATCCCATAGATCTCATGATTTCTACATGCATAATAGTATTGGATGCTCCTGAATCTATCATGTAGTTTTTGAGCATCTTACAATTAATTACCAATGTTAGGAAAAAGGGATTGACAATCCCTGCAGAAGTATTCGTGTAAATTTAGATAAATCTGAGGGATTTCAAAAAATAACCCCTCAGGATCCTTTCCCTTAATGTTGAATTTCTTTTCAACATATTCTGTTTTTTGAGGTTTCACCAGAGATACACTATTTAATACTGAAAGGACATTTTCTTTGTGTTCTTTTATCCTCATCATTTCTAGGAATGTGACCTTGACAATCATTTGAGACAGACATTGGCCCATATCAACTAGAGTATATTTCACATCACAGGATTTTGGTTTTTCTATAATAATACTATTTTCCCCTATTTGAATATTCTGAGTAGGTTCTTCCTTCTTGGATTTCTTATTTTAAACTTTGGAAGAGGAAGCACTTTCTTCTAAAATTTTAGTTTTTCCTTCATGTACATAATTTGGATCACTAGCTTTGTTTACAATTTTGACCCTAGGTTTATTTACATTTTCCCCAGGTCCATCTCTTTTTTGTATATACTTGGCATCTATCTTATTTTCTTTGATGAAGATGTTTACTAGTTGACTACCTATATCACCCAAAACTCTATTTCTCAAGTGATAGTTATTTCTTGCTTTGTTTACTAGACCAATAGTGATTCTAGCCTTTTCTTGATCAGAAGATTTTCTTATGGTGGTAGATCCTTGACTATTCTGAGCATAGAATCTTATACAATTGACCTCCTCCTCATCACTATCTGATAAGAATTGTTGGTGATATATCTCCATTCTTCCTTGTGAATCATATATGTCATGGTTCTTAGCTTCTTCTTGAGAATCTATATCAGAGCATGCATAAGCATTAGTCATATCACAACTATTGTGATCACATAGCTTATCTTTTTCACCTTTTCGCTCTTCATTAGAATTTATATCCATCGCTACAACACAAAAAATAGGGTTATGTGGGGCCTGACAAGTCTCACACCATTAAGTGTCACTACAGATATTCACAACATTTTTATGTAGAGGGTCATGGGTTCTATTTTCTAGTTTATCTTTTCTTGGTGGAGCAATGGGCTTTCCATCCTTGAACTAGGTACCATAGGGATGACTCTACATCCTATTTTGTGTATTATAATTATTGTTATAGGATGGTTTGTTGTTTTATGGAGCCTTGTATTCTTTATATTCAGGTTCATTGCTCCTACCAAAATGATCATCATCTCTTCTACCCATTTTCCCTAATACCATTATGTTCATCTCAATGTTTACTACTATTTTATATGCATCTGTAAGACTTCTAGGATTTTTATCTCTAAGAGTGTAACCCATTTTTGAATCAAAAGCATTTAGGTATGTATCCAGACATAACTTTTCATCAAGATAGAGTTTTTGAAAGATCTTGTGCATGGATCTTTAAAATCTTGTATTGAATTCAGTAACCTCTTCATTGAAATTCTTCTTTATGTTATTGAATTCATTTAGCAAGAACCCTTCATTATTTTTGTCACCATACTAGTCTTTGAAAAAATCTATTAATTCTTCCATAGACGCTATAGAACCATTAGGCAGTCCTCTAAACCATTCCCTAGTATCTTCTAATAGATATTGAGCAAATCACTTCATTAGGACATCTTCATGATTAATATTTAAATCATCCATGATATCTATAAATTTTCTTAATTGAACTTCACAAGAAATAACATTGTTTCCTGAAAACTTAGGGAGTTTTTCTCCAATATCATTATGTAATGCATTAGGATAAC
Organism: Thuja plicata; assembly: GCA_018584345.1. Lineage (NCBI taxonomy): Eukaryota > Viridiplantae > Streptophyta > Pinopsida > Cupressales > Cupressaceae > Thuja > Thuja plicata. Next base: position 401,648 of record MU218650.1, on the reverse strand, counting down.
CAAGAATGTCGATAAAAGTGAATTGTTTGTACCTTTCTGTATGCAATGGCCTCCTTTGAAATTTTTCATGCTCCTTGAAAGAGGAAGTCTTAGATTTTGAAGATGTAGTAGTTTCACCACCAGCATAAGAATATTTAGAAGATTGCAAAAAGTCAATCTTTTTCTTCATCTCCAAGGTGGCAGCTTCAGCTTCCACCTTTTCCAGCATCTTTGCCATAGTTTCTTTCTTCCTTCTTGATCTTTCAAGATCAATGTCTAGCATAGAAATTTGTTGAGTCAGGATTTTATGTGTTTTTGGTTCCTCGACTTCGTTTTCAGCAACTTTCTTTTTTCCTTTATCTCTAAAGGCTCGACGACCAAAAACTTTGTGAGTGTTTGGAGTCTCTTGGTCTTTATGAGACCTCTCAACATTTTTTTCTTCTTGATGTATTAAATATCTTCTTCTAAACTTTTCAACATCCTTTTGATCATGTTTTTTTCTTTTTAAGATCTTATTCTCTCTTCTTTTGCTGAATAAGGGCCAACTGTCTCATGAGGATTCTTTCCTCTTCAACAAGCTCATCAAAAGGAACTTTAGAATCTGAGCTAATAGTGTTATTTCCTTCTCTCTCACTAGAAGTAGTGGTAATTGCATATGTTTGTAATCCAAGGTCAGGGGATTCTTCATACTCTGAGGTGTTCCCCTCATGACTGGATTGATTTGTATCTTTTCTTCTAGTATTTTTTTCTTCATTTCTTGGAGAAGAGTCATTAATATTGGCCTAGTTCTTCTTCTCTCTCCAAGACATCTTAGTCCTTGAAGTGGTTGGGATTCCACTATCCAACTCAACTTCAGGATTATCTCTCATTCTTGACTTAGTATTCATATTGATAAGATGTGTATAAATAATTCAAATTCACTCTTCCACTGATTACTGAGATTTTCTTTTAGCGTCTCCACCCAACACAAGTTTGGGAAATATGAATACTATAAGAATGACCTAGATAGGAAAACTCAACTGCAAACTTGTTTTAATATTTCTATAATACTAGAGATTCCTTAAAAGGTTCTTTCAAGATTTTACTTTTAAATTCCCTAGCGGAGTCACCAGTTTGTTAGGGGTTTTTCTTGCAAGAACTTAAAACAGTGTTAATGTTTTACTCTTTATATTTCCAATTTAACTCTACGCAAGAGAAAGCCTAATTGCTGAGGATTATTTCCTCCTTAGACTTTGAGATCCACAGGCTCAAGTAGGTGTACCTTCAAATGGTTATTGACTTGCAGTATCTATTATAGTGGATTAGGTCTCTTACTAGATTTCTATTTACCTTTTACTATATCAACAGATAGAAAACTATGAAAATGACTAAATTAATCTGATACAGAGCTTAATAAGCCAAACCATTATCTTAACAATAGAAAATAATAGTGTGACAAGGATTCTCATCCTTTTTCCTTTTGTCATTCTCTGAACTTAGGAGGGTTAACCTATTGATTCTCTCTTGAAGGAATCAACAAACTAAATTGTATTCTCTGATACAATTTATTTAAACTTATAAGTATTTATAACTGAAATGTAAATGATTAATTATTATTTTTGAATGTTGGATGATGATTAACTATTTTTCCAAACCCTAACTAGTGCCTAATCATTTGGTCAAAGAGTCTATATCAAATGTATATCCACAACAAATGATTAATGTAAATATAGGCAATTTGAATAGAATGCCTTACAAATAACCTTTCACTCCAATACCCCTGTTATCAGATCCTAATACTAATTCTTTAGCTCTCTGGGATTACCTCCAAGACTTATTCTTTCCTTCAAATAACTCACAAGCAACTACACAATTACCATGTAATTGGTATCTCTAAATTGCTTTACAATTTAAACATACAAGACCTAGAATAGAAATATAAAGAGACAAACACAAGATATAGGACAAAAACTATAATATATTTTATTAATTTCATCACTGCTTCAAATACATTCAAAGGACAATATGCACAAAAATTAGACAATTAAGTAGTCTAGCTTGCAATTATATTTTACTTCTCATCTCCCCATATATTCCCTTACAAAATGATAAAAATGCTTTATATATAGTCTAAACCATCTTGGAATCCTTCAAAATTAATGATGCAAAAAGCTTCAGATGGTTTAAGACCTAACCCTAGCAACTTTGAAAAACACAAAAGACAAGAAGAGACCAAGATGTGGAAGGACAAAATAGGAATACATCCAAATGAAATCTTTGAAATATTCTACTAGTTGGCACCTTTGTATGAATATTTTCTCGATAGCCTCCAATAGTTGTTGCAAGATTAAGTGACCACCATTACAAGCTAACATATACTTATCTTTCAGATTCCTAACCTCCCTGCGCTCAAAGATTAGGTATTAGGTTTCCTTCTATTCTTCATGCATGATGTCAAGGTCAGTTGTGGTAGGCTTCTTCTTCTTGGTATTTTTCATAACATCCCTTGTTGTGACATCCTCCTCTATAGGCCAATTAAAGCTTTGAATTCTCTCAAGTTATTCCTTCTGCCTTTCCCATCTAGCATCTATTATGCTCTTGACATCTGTTGTAAATTTATTAAAATCTATCTCGGCGTTAAATGCCTCATCCAAGGTTTTATTAAACCTTTCCAAATCTAATTCTTTTGTGTCAAAAATGAAAGCCTCTTTACTAGGAAATAAGGAATCAAATTCATTCATCCATACTTCCACTGATTTAACCTAACTATCCTATGTTCTGATTGAAGGAATTCATTTATTAAAATCAAGCCCAAACATATTTATACTAGTCTCTATCTGATTTCCCTTTCCTTTGAAAAAGGATAAGGTCACCCCAATCTGATCTATCTCATCTCCTACTTGAGTGACAATCTCTGGAAAATATTCCCTTAATGGATGTAAAGATGCTAACCTTTCAAATAACCCAGTCCTAACTGACCATGTCCCAAAGTATGGGTTTAAAATAGATATAAAATTAGTTACCTCTTCTTGTAATCTTGGTAACTTACTATATGCTCCATGCACCAGATCAACTTTTTATTTTAAAACATTTATTCTATGCTACAAAATATTTTGAAAGGCTTCCAAAGCCACACTGTTCTTCTCTGAAATCTTTTTCTCTGCTTCCTCTTATGCATCCCCTATATGCTTTGTTTGCACAAGTGCATCTTCTGCTTGTTTAGGCTCAACATGAACCACCTCTGGGATTTCTTGCAGCTTTTGGGTCAGATCTGAAACTATTTTCTCCATTGCACTGATCTTAATTAGACCTAGTTCTCTATCCTGGACAATAAGGCTTGTTTCATCAAACAATTTCTAGTATTTGTTGGACATTTGAATTTAATTTGCTTCATTCAGGTGAGAAAAGTTGGTCAGGGCCTTAGAAATCTCTAGGTCTCCTGTGTTGTGAACAAACTAGATTATCTTATCTCCTTCCTTCTTTTCTTGCACATTTATTAATGATGGCCTTTGTTTCTTTAAATCTAGAGTCCATAATGCTAGGGTCTGAGATTGGGCATTAGAGCCACATCCTTTGATCATTTCCGCTAATTATGTCTATGTTGTGAACTTTATGTCTGGCTGCCTCCTGATTTGGTCAATAATGAATGTTGAAGCCAAGTCCCATCCCTCCACCAAGAGCATTCCACTCAACTTCACTAGCTTCCTGGCCTTATCAGGGGTCATGTTCTGAGACTATGGGTCATATTCTTGGAGAGCTTGTAATACTTCACTTGTTATAGATTCTCCTCCATCCAATTTAAATTGGGCCCCCACTTGTTGTTTCTCGGCCCATATCATCTTGGAAAAATATGAGAGGCATCTCCACATTGTCATGAGTGTCTTCCCTTTTCTTCTTGCCATCTCTATTGACATTTCTTAATTGGTGGTCATAGGCACTAGTCCCTGTGAATAGGGAAATAACTTTATCTTTTTTCTTCTTCTATGTATTTACAATAGAAGGATCCCCTGCTTCCACTATTTTCTACTTATGTGGAGGCTCTACATCTACCTCAGCCTCATGCCCCTATATCAAGTCAATTATGTTGTTTTCATTTTGAGGTGGCTGATGCAGAGGTGGTGGTCTATGTATAGAGTAAATACTACTATACTCTGATGAAGACTTCTTGTTTGGACCTCTATCCTTGTCTTCAATTTGTTCCTCCAATTGATTTCATAGAACCTCATAGGAATCAATAATATTTTCTAACCTCTATAAATAGTGCATACCTAGGAAATAACCCCCAAATAGGATCCCTTTCTTTTTGATTTGTTGCTCCAAATCCATCAAGTCTTGATAATTCATTGATCTTGTTGAGATTTCAACCTCTTCTAGGATGTTTATGATTAGGTCCTCTTCTTCACATGGTTTATGTTCTTTTTTAATTGGTATGGTGGGTGTCAACAATTTCTTAGCACTCTTTATAAACCCCTTTGTATCAATATATCTATATAGGACAACATTCATCATGTAATTGGTGCAGGAGCACACCTAGGCTAACCTCCATAGTTAGGATGTTTTGGCTTGTACTTGAAATTGGCCAAGTAAAGATATTTAGTATTGTTTTTATACCTTATAAGGTCATTTCAATGTGGGCTAGGTGAGTTAGTCATTAGGACTAAGGTCACCAAATTAGCCATTGTTAGTAGTTTTTAAATTCTTAGTGTTAGGAGTTTGAGTTAGAGTATTTAATGTGTCTTAAACACATAAATGATGTCATAGAGATGCCATAAGGTCATGAATTATCTTGGATCCTCAAAATCAAGAGGTTAGAGGTCCTAAAACTTAGGGAGGAGGCATAATGGCAAAGATGCCAAAAGTTGCTAAAAAGTTGCTATGACAACATTTGCAATTATTGCAAATGTTGCATGCAGCTCGATTATATTGGATTCCCTTGAAGATAGGATTGGGGAACTAACCAATAGTCCCTAGAATCATGGATATTGCATCTAATTTTACCCAAGACTCAAATATCAAATTGATTCATGCATTGTAACAAGTTTTGAAGATTGAATAGTAGCTCTGCAACTCTGTATTTCAGAAAACCTGAGCATATTGATGTGACAGTCATGTGTAATGGATTGAAAGAATAGATCTAGTGATTTTTTAGTTTTCTTTATAATTTTCTAAGACTTTTTAATTTGATAGACAAGTTGATTAGAGTAGTTTTAGTTTGTTGAATAAATTGTTTTTGGTTTAGAGTCTCCACTGGTCTTGACCTAACCAATCAGTTCACTCATGGCTCCCCCATGAAATCTAACCATGGGAAACACCTAATGATTTATGGATATGTTAGGGGAGTCAGTGATGTATATATTTTTAGGATTAGGAGTCTTAGGAAAATGGAGATCTATTTTTACTACTAAGCCCTAGGCGAGCAGACAGTGCTCGGTTAGAGGTTTAGTGTTGAAGAATTGAAGATTTATTGCAAGGTAGAGAAGTAATGTATGGGACAAGTATAGTTCCAGATAGGCTATGGTCATACCTTGACATATTGTGAGGATTGGGTTCATATCAATCCATGAGACCAAGTTTTGAGGAAGTTTTAAATTGTGTTGTAGACAGTCCTAGAAATTAGGCCTATTAGCCCTATTAGACCTAGTTTGTAGGAACCCTATGTACGGATGAAATAGGGGATTAAAACCTACAAAATATTTTGAGGATTGATAAAGGGTATCTAAATATAGCTTTGGATTTTTAACTTATTTGGGAAAGTTTTGAAAGAAATAGGAAAAGGTCACTGTAAAAGGCTACAAGGAAATAAGCCCAATAAGGCCTCTTGGAGAACAAAGTTTGTTCACTCGACTAGTAAGAGCCATGAAATCCATCAAAATAGAATAAAATGGGAGAAAATGGAATTTTTCCATGATGATGATCACCCCTATAATGAATCTTGTATGCTAGAGTGAAGTTGGCACTTAGATCCTTCTAAGTGTAGTGGGAGAAGTGAAGAATTGAACTAGCTAAAAGGTGTTAGTCTTTCAAGGTGAATCACAAGGATTAAAACTCTAAGAGAAGAGTTTGAAGTGGACTTATTTAATCACCTAAGCCAATCAAGACCTAGAGGAGATTAGGTTCCTAGAAGAGACAAGCTAAGGTCTCTTGGATGAAGTGCTAGCAAGCCTTGGAACACTTACATCAGTAATGTCTAAACCACCTATTCACAGGATCATATGCCCTATTCCCTATTGTGAAATTAGAGGCAATAAATTACCTTGGAGTAAAAGTCCCTTTCCTATGTGGAGCTAAATTCTCCGTATGTGTTAGCATAAGTTTCCATAGGAACTCTATTATAGAAATTATGGGTGGCACTCTATAAGGAAAAATGTGTGGTGGTTGAGAACAACCATATACTCTAATCAATGTAAAATTATGATGGCAATAGAAATCACCCTGGTTGTGGTCTCCATTCCATTTGTCCACAAATTTGCAGGGTCTCAAAAGTTGTAAAACCTTCACTAGAAGCCAAGTCATATTGACTCCTAAGTTGCTCAACAGGGGGTACACTACCCAATTCTCAAATGCACAAAACTCATTTTTACTGGAAGTATAGTTTGATACCCTTAACCAAAGTTGAACAGGGTTGGATTGATCATGATAAAATATTATAAGAATTGAATTTGGCTGGGCCATGATGTTAACATAATAGAACATAATTAGATCCATGACCAATGAATATTGCAGGAACTTAGGGCTTCCTACCTTGCTCTTGATATCAACAAATCCCTGCTGCATTTTATCAATTACATACTGAATGTAATCATAGTTAGTACTAACATAGGGACTTTGCAAATCTATAATTATCATCAGCATGTCTAATGATACTCTTTATCTTCCACTATCCACACCTAAGACTCTACATAGGGCATATGAAATATATTTCATGTAGAATGTCATGTCTTTCTAAAAATATGGTGCATTATCTCTAGGAATGGGGGCAATATAATTCCTGGTTCCCTTTGGCACATGGGCCTGAATCAAATTAGGTACAATACTGACCTCCTTATTGTATCTAGTAGCTAGGGATTTCAAATTTATCTCTGTTGAATAGGGGTTATACATATAAAATCTTTCATGAATGATGCTTTATTAAGGGTTACTAGAATAGTACCAGCATCTTTCTTGATGGTCCTTGAAACTGTGTCATACCTAATAGCTAACTCTAATATCAAATCCACATTAAAAAATACATTGGGGAGTACTAACTTAGCCAATCCACATGTCCAAGGGTTTGATATAGGCATAGTACCCTCACTATTCTTATGAAAATAGTTGAACAAATGATAACCAGAATAGTGTGACATCTTAGCATCCTTAATATATGCATAATTATCACCAAGGTATTCATTGTTTACCTTTTTCCCTAATTGGATCCTAGAAGAAGTTGAATTAATTATTTTGAGTATTTCCTCTTTCCTTTGAGGTCATCATCATCTCCGCTCTTCTCACTAGTAGAGGCAACACTCACTTCTCTTCTCATGTTGTCTGTTATGAATTACAACTGATCAATACTCTTTCTTCACTCTCTATGTTCAAATAACTCTGTTCTCTTGAAAACTCTTATCACTTATGCAAATATAGCTCTGCTCATGTTGTCTAGTATGAATTTCAACTGATCAAGTTCTCTTTATTCACTCTCTATGTTCAAATAACTCTGTTCTCTTGAAAACTCTTATCACTTATGCAAATATCGCTCTGAAAACTGAAGCTCTTGGTTGTATTTAAATGAACAATGGTAACACCTACTTATTTAGAGAAATAAATGCACTAACCTTGCTTCAAAATCGTGGATTGTCAATTCTATCACTTTTGTCATTACTTCTACGGGCTATGATATCAATTTTCCATTCTAGTTGTAGCATTTGAAACTAACAGGTGACTAATTTTGAATGATTTCTTTTCAATTAAAACCTTATTATATTCAAAATTAGATCAAGATCTATTTTTATTGGTTCATTTATCACATGTTAGCAATTTTTTAAACATGCTTTAATAATCTCCGCATTCTGATTAGCTGACAATTGTACAACATGGCACAGGAGAAAACCTTATATCTTACCTCAGTCTCACTCTAGTTTCCTTTAGCGACTGTGCGACTATGTGATCTCTTTTTCGAGGAGAGTTATCCTTAATTTTGGTTCTTTACTGATACTTAACGACCACCACAAAATCTTCATTTTGATCAATGCTCATCTCTTAATCGCTGATTGAATTCTCTTAACTCACATTCCTTTTGAGACTCCACGACTAAGGATTTTAATAACTCATCTTAAACTTGGGTTCCTTTTAGAGACTACGCGATTGTGCAAAACCAAAGTCACTTTTGGATTTTATTAACTCTAAGTTTCTTTCAAGATTACGTGACCATCACTAGATCTTCACTTAATCGGATAGTCCACATATAATCATGTTTGCTCTTTTTACTTTCTCTTTCTTATCTAAGACTTCACAACTTTTGTTTGATCAACTTTTAATCTAACAGTTTGCAGGTAATCTCCTTAGCTTTTCTCTTAACTACAGTTTACTCTGAGACATCGCGACTTAAGCTATCTCCAAGTCATGGAAAGAATTTCTTTACCTTTGGTTTGCTTTGAGACTTGATGACTAACTTAGTTCTCTGGTATTCTTAGACACGTGTTCAAATTTGAATCATCATCGATGAATCACTAAACTCTCTTTGAATATTTGACTTTCAAAAGCAACTTCACACTATCCATTAGATCTTTTTTTCTTTACGGCTTAGATCTTCTTTCTACAAACTCACTTAAACATTACTTAACTCTTATTCTACCTAGTCCTTATCGAGACTTCACAACTCACTGTATCTCACTGTCACTTTAAGAAATCACTGACTCATGGTTTTTTTTGCAATTGAATGCCAACCATTAGATCCTTTTCTAATCTTACGGTAGTCAGGATATCTCTTAATCTTTTATCCATCTGAAATTTTTTCTCGCCACTTAATGTTGGCCATAGGATCAATATTTCTTCTAATGGTAGTCACTTAATTTCCCAACCTTTAACTTAACCATTGTTTATAAAAGAGATCATGTGACTTAAGGCTTTTAACTCAACTCTTGACCTTAGTTTATTTGTGAGACATCGTGACTTTGTGAATTTTAAGTCGGTGATAGATTTCTTAACTAAAGAGTTTACTTTGAGACTTCACAACCACCGCAAGATTATCTTTCAGATCAACATCTATCGCTTAATCTCATATCTTTGAAATTTATTCTCCTTTCTCTTCATGATTACATGATTGCATGAAAATTCAAACCATATTTAACACAGCTCCCGACTCTTATCATATTTTGAGACAACGCGACTGAGTGGACTTGAAGTCGCCTAAAGATTTTTCTAACTTTGGGTTTTCAAAAAGACTTTCCGCCAACCATAGGATCATGATCTTCATCTACGGCTTATGTGAAATCTCATTAGCACTAGAATAATATTCTTTTCTTATAGAGATAACATGACTAAAGGATTTTGCTAAGTCTCGAAGAGAAATGGAATATTCTCAAGCTATAACGAAACATCACGACATACATATAAAATATGAAGATGGCACATGACTTAAGTGATTTTTCTTTTTCTAAAAAAGTAACTATGAAATAGAAGGGAATTCAAAGAACTAGGATTTTTCTTTGGATATGCATGAAAATTTAACTTAGGACTTATAGTTTTACACCCTTTTCTAGTTTTAGGCTTGAAGACCATTATATTGCAAAGGGATTTTGACAACATTGAGAGGAAACCAAGTGTGTGAAAAATATTTCCCTATGCTAAAATCCTGAGAAGAGGATCATACAAATTTAGATTTAACGCTTATCAATTATAAAATGATAATACAATAACATGCATACATAGAAAATGAGAATGACACAATAATTTACCCTAGGGAAAACCTTTCGGTAAAAAACTCGAGCACTCCAAAACATGCACAATGTATTAATAAAAACTATTTTTGTTTACAATACACTTGCAATGCAAGTTCTTTCAGGAGATAATTGACACTTGAAGACAAATCTAGTAGCATAGCAACATTCCAACAATACACTAACTTCACTCTGCAATTTGCAACCATAAAAAACTGCTTATATCATGCGCTTCCCTTTTTACAAAAACTTCCAAAGATAACTGTATTAGGGTTTACCATTCTCTGGGAAAATAGGAACCCCGCGCATTGCAAAAGAGTGTATAGTACTCAACATGATCAGTTGCCACATGTCTTGCATGTCTTCACTCATCATTGAATCTTTCACAATTAGGTCTTATAAATATTAATGACCATCATAGGAATCCGTCATAACTGTTTCAGTCATGATTACCTTATATATTGTCCAAAGTGCCAACATTTGGAAAATAACCTCTACCATAGAATGGGATGCCTAGATCCACCTAGACCAAGTTTGATCATCCTTGTCATCTTCCAAGTGGAGTGAAAACACAACATGTCCACTCAACTAAATGACAGAATGGATATCAAACTTAAATACATTATTTTCAAACAATTAATTATTAAACAAATAATATCAAATGTAAGGAAATATACAAGGTTTAGACACCTTATTCCTAACAAAAATTAGATAAGATTTTCAACATTTATGCATGAATTTGACTGAGAACTCAAAATTTTTACTAGCAAGCTTCAAAACTGAAAATAGAACCAACAAATACAATAGCAAATGAAAGGGGATAATAATATTGAATTCTTCCATAAATCTACTCTAAAACATAGAAGTCGTAATGGAAGAGGAACTCATGAACCTCTTGGATGGTACTTTTACTGAAGATGAAGAGGAAATAGATAATATTATTGTTTCTTTCTTTACTAGCTTAGGTAAGAATGCTAACAACCATTTTCCTAACCATCATGGTATGCTTGACATTATCCCCTGCTTAATTATTGAAGAGAATAACATAAATTTTAACTTTCAAAGAAGTTAGAGATGTTGTTTTCTCTTTTGGTACCTACAAGGCTCCTAAACATGATAGATTTCTACCAATGTTCTTTCATGGGTTCTAAGACATTATAAGGCAGGACATTTTTAATTTTACATGAGATTTTTTAAGATTTGGTTAAATCCAAAAGAAAATAAAATATTTTTTCATAGTCTTTATTCCTAAGGTGGTAGAAGCAAAGAAAGTGATAGACTACATACCTATTAGTCTCTGTAACACCCTTTATAAATTTTTTTCTAAGACTATGGTGAACAAAATCAAGCTCTTTCTTGACAAACTGATTTCCAAAAGCCAAAGACCATTTGTGAAAGGAAGAAATATTCTTGATGCTATCATAACTACTCACGAAATTATTCATTCTATGGATGCAAGAAATAAAGGTGGTGTTTTCTAAAACATAACAATTCAAAGGCTTGTGATCGAGTTTCATGACAATTCCTCTTTGAAGTTTTAAATGATATTGTTTTAATGAGAAATTTATTAATATGACAATGGAGTGTGTTAATTCAACTAGGTTCTATGTTTTGGTGAATGGTTTACCTAAGGCCTTTTTTCTACTAGACAAGGATTGAGACATAGTGACCCCCTTTCTTCCTACCTCTTCATAATTGTTGTTGAAGTGTTGGGAAGAAATATTCAATAAATCATAGAATCTAAGATATTGAGGGGTATCAAACTGGCTTCCCAGCTCCAACCTTACTCACATCAATAGTTTTTTTAAGATACAATATTTTTTGGTGAATCTTATATTTCAGAAGTGAAGAAATGGAAAGAAATTTTGGACAATTAAACTAAGGTATCAAGACAAAAAAAAAAAACTTCCAAAAGAGAAAGTTCTATTTCTTTAATGTGGAGAGAGGGATTCAGGAGAATATTCCTAAAACTATGGGTTGTAATGTTGTTTCCCTTCCTGACTCCTATTTGAGATTGTCCCTATCAACTCATTTCTATTATCCATATTATTGGAATAATCTTATTGAGTGATTCCAAAGGAAACTGCCAGGGTCGAAGGGAAAGCTTCTACGTCAACTGGAGAAGATCTAACTTCTCAAGGCTTGCCTTCAAAACATTCATGCTTATTTCCTTTCTCTATTTATAATCCCTAGATTGTTTGCTTATAAGATAGAGAAAATTAAGAGGAAATTCATTTAGAATGACACTGAGGATAAAACAAGACTGGGTTTTGTTAAATGGGAAAAGTTTTTAACACCTAAGATAAATGGTGGGTTAGGTATAAGAAAAGTTAGATTGTTTAATAAAGCCCTTATTGCAAAATTTGGTTGTATTTTGATACAAAATAAAAAAGACTAGGTTGAAATCATTAAACCTAAATATCTTTAGAATATACCTTCTGAGTCCTTATTATACAATGATCAAACCTATTCTGGGTCTCCTTTCTAGAATAGACTTCAAAATGCTAAGAGTGTTATCCGGAAAGGAACTAGGAAATTGTTGGTGGTGAAAAAATATTTTAGATTTTGGGAAGTTATAGGGGATAAGAGTAGACCCTTGGCTTGTATCAACACTTTCAAATATATTAGAAAAATCCCCACTAGGAAGAATGAAGGCATTGTAAGTAATTAATTGTCCTAGAAGAATAAAAAAGATGAATGGGAAGATTTTAAAGAGGAGATTAAAAATATTGGAAGAATGATTGTACGTGATAGAATATACCTTGAAGACAAGATTAATAACTTGCTTCCCATTCTGCCTTAATTCTCCTTATTTTCTCCTTTCAATAGTAATAAATCAAGTGTAAGGAAGGGATGATCAAGTGTAATTTTAACAGGTCTTCTATGGACAATCAAGTGTAAGGAAGGGAGGATAAAGTTTATTACCTAGATTCTGCCTAAGGAATGGAGGATCAAGTGTAATTTTAATTAATGTGCTAAAGGGAATCCTAGTGTCTTTTTTCTAGAGGGGTGATTAGAGATTGGAAAGGGACTTTTATATAAGGATATTTTAGGAATATTGGAGTTAGATACAACAACAAACCTGAGGCCATGGCTACTTGGCAGGAAATTAACCATTTGAAGGAGCTGGATTACCAAACATTTTTCATTGAGGGGGAGTCAAAAGTAATTATTTATCACATGAAGGGAGGTGCAAGCTGCCCATGGGACTTGTTGAGTCATATGGAGGATTTCAAAACAATGTTGAGAGGTTTTGGAAGGTATGAAGTCTTCCATTCTCTTAGAGGAGGAAATAAAACAACATACGTTATGGCTAATATGGGTTTAAATTCCTAAAACTGGCCCTTCATTACATTCAACAAGTGCCCTCAAGGGCTAAATGAGATTTTAGCAAATAAAATAAAATAGGTGTTCTATAATGAGTCCAAGTCATTTAAATAATATGGAGAAGAGATTGGTGATTAGTAAGAATATTAGTGATACTTTGCAAAATCAAAGAAACTTGAGAAGACATGGAGGAATTATGATCTCAGGACCATTTTTTCGGTCTGAGAAGGACAAAACAAAAAACGGTTTCTCCTTTTCTGAATTCAAAAATTAGCGCCAAGAGATTAATAAAAATAATATTAAAAATCACACTTTTAACACTAACCATTTGATTAGTATCATAATGCAAAATTTCCATATTAGTGTAAATACTGTGTTGATTAATTATGAGAGCATTAATTATGATTACATTTGTAATCATGGAAAAGAAAGATTTTACATTTTTGAAAGGAAGCACATTTGACATCACATGCAAAGGATTTTTATAGGAGAATTAAATAAAAATAAGGACGGTAATGATTTTTTGATTAACTATAGCATGAATAGCGATGACATCACTATGGCCAATTTGTATTGTAAATGTCCCTTAAACAATCTATTGGAGCATATTAACATCATAAATGTAAAGTATTACAATCAAAACATATTAAAGGTGAAGGAAAAATGTTAATGCAATTATATTTTAAAATATTTTTAAAGAAACATTGAGACCTTTTTTGGAGAAAGCAAGAATTTTTTTTTGGATTGTAGTGACATTGTGTGTTGTGGGTCTTACTAGATGGATGCCTACAACATTCAGTTTACCAACCTGATAGTGATGATTGGCACTCTGAAAACATATGAACCCAAAGATTGCAAGGAACTTATGTAGAATGATGACCTCTAGAAGCTGTTTACTAGGGCGGAGCTCATTCTTATTTCCTAGCCATGAGGGGCTATAATAACATGCTCTGAACAAAATTATGCAACTCTTGGATTACGGGTTTTTTCAAGATTAGAAGCATTGAGTTTGAAGTCATGCCAAAGTTGATTGCTAAATCTACAAGGTTGAAATGAGAAGGGGAGAAAGTCTAGAAATGGAGCTCGAGAGATTGTAAGGAATACATGAAGAAATTCTTCAAGAAAGACAATAATATGGTGGTTTCCTAAAATAAAAATGGGTATTGAATATCCTTTATCCCTCATCCCTACGCTCTTTTCGGTTATCAAATTTTGAATTATTTTACCCTAGAAGGTAGATACAATACCTTCCATGGCTACCATTTCCCATTCTTCAACCACATTAGGAATGGGGAGAAGATTAATATGTCATTTTTTCTATTTTTGTTTCTAAGGAGAAGTATTACTAAAGGGGCTTCCCCACATTTCACCAAGGGATAATGTATCTCCTATACCAATAAAAATTTCACAAATCCCCTTTTAGGAGTCATTCAATCTCCCACCCCTAGGAAAAAGATGACCTAGAAAGTGCACCCCCATGAAGAACTATTCATATCAAACTTATTGAAAAAAAATATTTACTGGAAAGCCCTAACCGTAAGAAGAGGGGTAAAGCCTCTAAGCCACCCATCAAAAATCTGTTTGAAGATGAGCTCTTAGAAACCACTCTTGAAAATGGAAAGGCCTTACTAGCAAGCCAAGCTCGACTAAGAAGAGGAAAACTAGGAAGAGTACCAAAATTGGGAATTTTGTTGACATTTATGATATTAAAGAGAAAAATGAGGAAATGGAGACTAAGGAGGAAACAAAATAGGATAAGAGTTATGGGGAGAGAAGGTCGGCTCAATTGTTAAAAAGGGAACAAAAAGGGAAGCAAATTTCATAGGAAAAGATGATCATATTAATTTCATTGAATGCAATAAAAATCTGCAAAGAAGAGTGACGACACTAGAAGATAATGCTACTTCTTTAGAGGACACTAAAGTGTTGTTTCAACAAGTTATTTTTTCCTTTTTAGAATTAAAGATTGTAAAATGATGAAAAAAGTGTTTGACATGGTATTTAGTCAGACAAAAATCAAGAGGTATGATAAGAGTAAGAGGAAAGTGGAAGGCGACAAAAGTAAGAAGGAACATGAGAAAAATGAGGAAACAAAAGACTAGACAATGAAATTGAAGAATCTCTCAAATAATTGGGATATTTTATCTAAAAAGGATGATAATAAGGAAACCAAATGTTATCTTTTAGAATGTCTATGTTTTTTTCTTTTAACATCTATTTGTCTCTATTTTTTTATACTTGTAGCCTATAGGCTATGAAAACTCATTATTAGATGCAGATAACTATGGAGTGGTTTCAAAAAAATAAATATTCAATGCAAAGGGCACATTAAATGGTATCACTATTGTGATTACACACACAAGTAGTCTTGACACTAAGAGGCAATCAAACATGGGAACAATGACAACTCTCATGACGTCTTCACAACAAAATTGAGGCAACTTGATTTAAGGAATTTTTGGATATCATGGGGAATATAAAAACACATCACAACGCTTGAAACCAACCTTTATCAACAATCAATGACTCTTCCTTCTCAAAGCATACCTAGGCCTAGTAGCCCTCATAATTGGATATTTGGCCAATAACTTGCAGACCCTTGACATTAGACAAAAATGGAAAATAGACCTGGATACCCATTTGGGTGATATGTATTATATCTCAAATGAATCATTTCTTATTTCAGAACATTCACTTAAAAAATGGAGTGGTAATTTTCAGTCTAGGCCTTAAAGTGAGCATAAAAACATGTATTATGACCATTACATTTTCTAAAGAAATTATAGAGAGGATAAAAGGCCATGTTTGGATACCCATTTGGACATATTATAACATATCAAAAAATTGGGTAGGGTTACATGATAACAAATGGCTCTAAACTTGAGTGGTATTGCTACTACAAGGCCAAATATATAGGATTACCCGGCTATGGTATCAACAAAATGGCTATAAACACTATCATTCATGCCTAAAAACTTTTATATCATATAATAGACTCTTAAAACCTTCAATCCACAAAGCCATAGGGAATTCCAATGGTGGAAATGTTGGGAATCATCAAATGTGTATACAAATCCTTAAAACCCTTACTCACGGGACAATGTTCAGAAAATCTTCCATATCTTTGCACATATTGAATGAAATCCACCCAAAATTGATGAAGATTAAATCTAACTCTCTTATCTAACCATTCCAATGCCTCTTTGGTGAATTTTATTTCATTACAAGTTCCTCTCAATGCTGCAACAGTGGAAAAGTATGAAATTTCTAAAAAATAGTATTAATTACTTTTATTTGTACAGTGCTCTCTCCCCACAATAAAAAATATATTCAACCTTGTAATGGTATTTTTACATCATTTTACACCAGTTGCAGCCAGTTGAACTACTTGTCAAACTATGTAACCATTGATATACAATTGGATAAATTTTTGTAATGCAAAATTTACATATATTTTTTTGGTGACAACTTTTGCAAAAATTTGAAAATAAAATCCAAATGATCTATAACTACCAAAAAAATATGTCATGAGGCCAATTGAGCCTAATTACATATTTATATATAATTTTTGACACGTTGACATAATTTAACCTTTACTTGACAACATTTGTCCATAGGAGATCCAAGACCATCATGGCTCACAAATTCAGTTCAAACTTACTACAAATGATCCCTAAGACCTTATTATACCCCATTTGACATAAAAATTAAAAAAAAACTAACAATATCAAAACATTCCTTATGGAGGTATGATTACTCTAGGTGCTCCTACACCATACTCCCTGGGTACAAAGAGATTCATGCCCCATGAATCTTTCCAATGATCTTCTCCAACCTTCACCTTAACACCTTCATGTATGCTCCATGTACTTTGCATTGGAATATTTACCCATGGGACTAGATCCCCTTATCCATTTTCATGTTTTACACCTTGCACTTGCCTGTCCTCTTCAAATGGACTTGATTGATGCTTCATGTCTTCCTTTATACCTGTCAATGGTGTCTCCCAAGCTTCATGACATACATACAAAAAGTTAGAACAAAAATTTTCATTCACCATTATGTCGGATCCATACTTTTCCATGAGTGCTTTCCATATATACCTCTTCTTTTCTCTTTGACTTGATATTGGGCATCCAACCTATCATACCTATGCTTCCTTCAACTTCCATGTATGGTGCTTTAATCTTTACTTTAAAATCATTCATTTGTTCTTGTATCACAAATTTATGTTATTCTTCCCACATATACTTACTTATCTCATATTAATTGAATTCTTTATCGTCAACACCTGCAATCAGCCTTCTACCTATTGCTCCATTCATTGAAACATCTTTCATCTTAAGCTTTGGCTTGACTATTGTCGAAACAAGGCCTTATGTTACTCTTTTGCTCTTACCCTTTCTCTTCACATATACATCTAGTTTATCCATTCTTGGAACCACTATCATAGTATCATATGACTTCCCCTCACCAAATCTTGACATCCAAGGAAAACTCTCTTCCCTTACGACAAAATTATCATTTTTCTCGACTTCATTTGGAGACTTCACAAACACTCTATCTTTAGGATTATCTCAACCCATCACATTCTTTGTCCCTCCCATCTCTAGGACCTCTTTTAGACATCTTCAACCTTCCTTAAAGTGGCTTCAACCTATGTCTCCCCTTCATCCTCTACTTGAACAAATTCTTTCTTGCCACACATAATTACCCTTGCTGGTTCACTCTATCCTTTTTCACTTTCCATCAATGGATTTAATGTAAAATAAACTCAATCCTTCTCAATCTAATATGTATTTTGTCTTCCATCATATAGGGAATAATTCTCATATTTTCAGGGTATCCCTAATAATAAATGATATTCTTTAATAGGTACTACATCACATATAAGCCTATCTCTATATCCACTAATATGAAACTCAACAAAATCTTGCTTCATAACCAAGAGAGAATGCTCACCATTCAACCAAGAAATATAAAAAGGATTCTTATGGGGTAACCTTTCAAAATATAAAATTTTAACCATCTCTTGTGATACTATATTTTCCAAACTACCAGAATCTACCATCACATTACATACCTTGCCTTTACACTTACATCTATTTCTTAAAATTTCCTTCCTTTGCAACATCTCCTTCTCTTTTTCCATGTTGTCCTTTCAACTTCTCACCTTCAACCAATCACCTTCAAGGATCTACTTCCTTTCTCTGATACCAATTTATGTATAAGACTGTGGAATGATTGCGAAGAAACAAATATTAAATGAAAATGGCACATGAAATGGTATCACAATTGGGATCACACATACAATTCATATTGACACTAAGAGGCAATCAAGCATGGGAAAAATGGAAAATTACATGAGATATATACAACTAAATTGAGGTCACCTTATTTAAGGATTTTTATGACACCATGGGGCATCAAAAAAAACACCACAATACTTTACACCAACCTTGATCAACAATCAATGAATCTTCCTTTCACAAAGCATACTTAGGCCTCATAGTTTTCATAACTAGGATTTTGGCCAATAACTTGTATAACCTTGACCTTAGACACAAAAAGAAAACAGATCCAAATACCCATTTTGGAGTTATCTAATTATGTGTTGTTTTGGAATATTCCCTTTAAAAATGGACTAGTAATTTTTCAGCCTAGGTGTTCTGATTAATAAAAACAGGTTTTACAAGGACCCGAAACCTTTACAAAAAAACCAGAGAGTTCAGCAGGTTTTACAAGGACCTGCAACCTAAATTAAAAGATACACAGTTTGAAAAGCATAAACATCTTTGCCAAGGCAACAGTACAGAAAAGGACAGCAGCACAACATATCGAACATATAAAAAGTCCCAAAGTAAAAGCAGAGAAAAGAAAATAGTTACATGTCTTTAACCATCTCTTTAGCTTCCAGGACCATAAGTTGCATGTTGCTAACAGAATTTTTCAATTCCTGTGTTTCTTTTTCATCCTTTGGGCTCTTTTTCCTCGCACTAGCTCTAGTTCTCGATCCCGGTCCCATCTTCTCCATGAAACTGCTTTATTTTTCCTTATTAGTCACTTCCAGTTTATCCATAAGGATTTGGGCATGACCGCAGTAGGCCTTCAAACTTATAAGACACTGTTCCCCAATTTTCTTGACAGTAGCCTCCAATCTTTTAACTTTCAGCCTAGGTGTTAAAGTGTGTCACAAAACACATATTGTAACCATAAGATTTTCTAAAGAATGTATTTATAGGATAAAAGACCATTTTTTGATACCCATTGGGCTATATTATAATATAGAAAAATTGGGTAGGGTTACTTTACAATAAATGGCTCTAAAATTGACTATAAATTGGGTAGGCTATAATTTGCTAACTTATACTTTATGGGATCAGGGCACTTTTCCTACTCATTCATTAAAAAACATGTATAATATCTAGATAGAGTGTAATTTTCCTCACAACTATCTTTATTATGCATACTATTTAAAGATTTTGTTGAGAATTCAAAAGTTTATACCTTTAATTGAGAAGAAGATACCTAAGACGCAAATCCTTTTCTTTGATAATTTTGAAGATATTTGTTCAATCTTCAGTGATAAAAATGACATTGTGATTCAAAAAATTCATATAAGTCACAATTAAAATGAAATCTAATTTCTTTATAGTATCTTTCAATTGAAAATGTTTATTTGTCAAAGAAAGAGGTGGATTTACATTTGGAATGAGATTTTTTTAATTGTCTTTATAATTTCATAAGATTGTACATGCAATTGAGAATTTTGTATTAGTTTTTTCTCTTAATTATTTTTAAATTTCAAATAGGTTACCATTAAAAAAATATTCTAGCCCTTCAACAAAGATTAAAATACTTGATACTTCTTTGAATTGAGGCATGCAATTTCCATTGTCTGTTCGCTTGCATAATTGCTTTATGGTTGAATAGAGTATTTGACAATTACATATCTACTTAGGGGCAGCTATTATATGCCTCAAAATAGGCATTTGATATGAATTGTGGCACATGCAATATCTTAGTATTGTGATAGATCAATTGATTTTAAAGATCACTAATTATCTAAGAAAACAATAACACTTTGCTTTCAAAGGATACATAGAAGAAAACTCAATAATTCATATCCATTCAAAATTTTGTTTTATTAAATTAAGTAACCTGTTACGAGGGTCATCCTATTTTTTGAAAGAGTGTACCCATTTATTAGATCTTTATATAAATACTTATCAGATTTTGTATTATAGAAATATCTCCTAGTTATAGGTTAACTAGTGTAAATTAAGTTCCATAATCAATTTATGTGAGCCTTATTCCCAATGTAATTCTAATTTTTATTGTTAAAATCAGATTTAAATATTTTATCATGTTTTGTGTGATTTATAATTATATATGTGTGTACTGTTATGATAATTAATTTAATATAATTTAACAAGGTGTGATTTATAATTATGTATGTGTGTACTGTTTGTTCTCTGTTGCTCGGTTATGCCTATTTCCAAGTTCATTTTCTATCACTCGGGTTTGTCTTTTGTTGCCCGGGAATGCTTGGACCGAGTCATGTTCTGTTGCTTGGGGTGTTCTTTGTCCAAGTCACTCTATTGCTCAGTCATCCTTTGGCCAAGTTGTTTATTTTGGAGTTGGATCTAGTGACTGACTTCTGTATTTAATTTTCATGGCTTAATTAATATGGGGTCTCTCTTTCAGATATGTTTGGACTTAAATCTGGGTCTCAGTTATGGATTTGAGCGCCATCCTCTCTCATGGAATCTTGTATATATTTGTTTCTATGTTCTTAGCATAGGGGAAGTTTTTAGAAGATAGTAGAATTGGATAGAAGATTATTTGTTGAAATATTGTAAGGAAGGTCTATGACCTTGCATGTATGAAGATCAATATGTAATTGATTAAATGTATATGGCCCAAACTGGGAAGTCCTTACAACCTGAAATGTAATGAGTTTGATCAATTAATGGAAAGGATCTCTATTTTTTCTTTTCTCATTATGTGTTGTTTCTTCCGCATTATATCTGCAAGCTAGTTTGGTAGTTGGGAGATCCCTTGACACCTCCTGTCATCCACCCTTGCATCAGGTGGTATTAAAGAATTTTTGAGATCTAAGTTCCTTCTTGTAAACCCTAACCCTAGTTGGTGATATTGTTGTGGGGTAGAAAATTTTGATCTAACCTAAAATTGTAGAGGGATTCAAGATGGTTCATTGGAGAGGAAATGCAGATCCAAGTCTAGTTGATATTCTTAGACAGATGGCTGCAAGATTGGAAGTTGTTGAGACAACCAAGCACAAAGGAAGACATCTTTAGCATGTTAATGATGATGAATTGGAAGAGGTTCAAGGTGAAGCTGCACCTACACCTATGATGGATCAGGAAGAAGAGAGATTCATGCGGACATTGACAAGTTTGAAGTCCACACCTCAATTTAATCCTCCTAAGTATAGTGGAAAACTAGATTCTGATGAATTGGTTGACTAGATAACTAAAATAGATAATTATTGTGAATATTAGAATGTACCAAAGGACAAGAAGGTGAAGATTACAAGCACAAAGTTGAAAGGTCATGCATCCTTATGGTGGGAGCATCTACAATTGGATCTAAATAAGAAAGGTAAAGAAAAAATCAAGGTATGGGATAAGATGGTAAATAAATTGAGGCAAGTTTCTACCTTGTGATTATCAGATTAAGTTGATTAGGAGAATGCAAAGTTTGAAGCATAAAGATATATATAAGTAAAAGACTACACTAAGGAATTCTATAGATTGGACATCAGATCTGGACATGTTGAAGATGAAGTGGAAAGAGTAGCACGATATTTGAATAGATTGCAAAGTTCTATAAAAGATGAGATCAGTTTGGTCAAGATGGAAAGCATTGAGGAAGCATATCAATTTTCCCTAAAAGCTGAGGAAAAATTGAACAGAAGATATGAACAAAGACAATGAGGCAGAGATGGTAGATTCCCTAGAGAAAGAGGTAGATGTCATGGTGTAAAAAATACATCTGAACCAGACAAGTCAATTTTAGACACATCTCAAGAAAAAGGAAAGGATAAATGGAAAGGTGGAAGTTCATACCGAGGAAGAGGCAATTGCTCCTGAGGTGGTTATATCAAAAGAGGGTTTCAAGTAACTTGTTACAATTTTGGTGAGGAAGGACATACATTCTTTGAATGTACACATGCAAGAAAGAATATTGGGAGTAGAATAAATTATTTGGTGCAAGAGGAGTCACTGAATGAAGCTAAGAAGGAAGGAAATCTCATGATCAAAATGATACTATAGAGTGAAAAAGATAAGCAACATCCTATCAGGAAAAGTTTGTTCAAGACCAGATGTAGAGTTGAAGACATAGTTTGGAAGGTAATTGTTGATAGTGGAAGCTCAGATAATCTAACATATAAGGAAATGGTCACCAAGTTATAGTTGGAAAGGATGAAGCATCTAAAGCCCTATCAGATCTCATGGATCAAGGATGAGCATACATTAATGGTGAGTGAACAATGTTTTGTGAAACTAAAAATTGGAAAGTATTATGATAAGGTGTTGTGTGATATTATGCCGATGGATTTTTGTCATATTTTGTTTTGTAGACCTTGGAAATATGATATACATGCTATACATGATGGAAGATTGAATAGATATTCTATTTGGGTTTATGGTAAGAAACAAGTTTTGTTACCTTTGGTTGAAGAATCTGTTGGTGAGATATGTACATCTATGAAAGTTTGTTTGATAGAAGGTAGACAGTTTGTTACAGATTTGAAAACAAGTGATATATGTTATGCTTTGATTCTTAACAAACCAAGTAAGAATCTAGAAGATGACATTCTTGCAAAAGTTGAGAAGTTACTCACTAAGTACAAGGAGATCATTTCAGATAATGTACCTGATGGTTTGCCACAAATGAGAGATATCAGGCATTGTATGGATCTTATTCATGAATATAGTTTACTGAACAAAGCACCACATAGGTTAACACCTACCGAGAATGAAGAGCTTAACTGAAAATTTCATAAATTATTGAGCAAAGGCTTGATCTAAGAAAGTTTGAGTCCATGTGCAATACCTAATGTGTTGGCTTCTAAGAAGAATGGAGAATGGTGAATTTGCACTGATTCTAGAGAAATCAACAAGATGATAGCAACGTATAGGTTGTCTATACTGAGAATGGATGACATAATGGATTTTTTTAATGGAGCAAGATATTTTACCAAAATTGATTTGAAAAGTGGATATCATCATATCAAAATCTAAGAAGGTGATGAATGGAATTCTACTTTCAAGACAAAGGAAGGTTTGTATGAGTGGTTGGTTATGCCTTTTGGTTTAACTAATGCACCAAGTACTTTTATGAGGTTAATGAATGAAGGTTTTAAGAAATTCTTGAATAAATGTGTGATTGTATACTTGGAAGATATTCTGATATTCAGTAAGACTAGAGAAGAGCATTTAATGCATATAAGGCAAGTGTTGCAGAGATTGAAAGAGGAAAAGTTGTTGATAAATCTGAAGAAGTGTTCCTTATGAAGAAGAACTTGTGTATTTGGGTTTTGTAAATTCATTTGATGGTTTGAAGATGGATCCTAAGAAGGTTGAAGCTATAATTAGTTATCTTACACCTAAGAATGTCACTGAGGTAAGATCATTTCATGGATTTGCAAGGTTTTACAGGAAGTTTATCAAAAATTTAAGTTCTATTTGTAATGCTATGACTGAGACAATGAGAGGAGACAAAAAAGCATTCAAATGGACACATGGAGCTGATAAGAGCTTTGAGACTTTGAATTTGAAGGTTTTTGAATTACATTTGTTAGCCTTACCTCATTTCAATAAGGTATTTCAAGTTGAATGTGATGCAAGTGGAAGTGCATTTAGAGTTGTATTGACTCAAGAAGGTAAACCTATTGCTTTCTTTTGTGAAAAGTTGAATGATGCTAAGAGGAAATATGTTGTCTATGATCAAGAGTTCTATGTTATTGTTCAAGATATGAAGAAATGGAGACATTACTTGATTCCCAATGAATTTGTGTTGTATACTGATCATAAGGCTTTACAATATTTGGGTAATCAGAAAAAGTTGAATCAGAGATATATGAAATGGGTAGAGTATTTGCAGAGTTTCACATTTTTGATAAAACATAAGAGTGGAGTATCTAACAGAGTTGTTGATGCATTGAGTAGAAGAAGATCTTTGTTGACTGAAATGAGAATTGAAGTTCTTGGTTTTGATGACATGAAGAGTTTGTATGAAAGTGATCCTCATTTTTTTGAGTAGTGGAGAGTGTACAGAGAACCTAATTAAAATAAATCACGTAAGTATGAAGACTATTTAATTCAGGAAGATATGTTGTTCAAAGGTATTCAGTTGTGTATACTGAAAGGTTCAATGAAAACTAATTTGATTAAGGAGAAAAATAGTAGTGGATTGGCTGGACATTTTGGCATTGAGAAACATTGAGTTTACTTAAGGAAAGATATTTTTGGCCTTAGTTGTATAAGGATGTTCATAAATTTGTGAAAATTTGTGGATTTTTTCAAGTTGCAAAAGGATTAAGTTAGAATACTAGTTTGTATATACCAATTACTATTTCCGAGAAACCTTGGAGTGATATCAGTATGGATTTTGTTTTTAACTTACCGAAGACAAAAAGAGGTAATGAATCCATATTTGTTGTTGTGGATAGATTTTATAAGATGACACATTTCATACCATATAAGAAAACATCAGATGTAGTACATATAACAGATCTTTTCTTTAAGGAGATTGTGAGATTGCATGGATTACCAAGGAGTATTATCTCTAACCAAGACAGTAAATTTGTAAGCTATTTTTGGATAACACTTTGGAAGAAGTTGGATACTGAGTTGAAATATAGTTCAACATTTCATCCCCAGACCAATGGACAAACAAAGGTTGTAAGCCAAAGTTTGGGTAATTTGTTGAGGTGCCTAGTTGGAGACACACCAAGTAATTGGGACTTGATGTTGGTATAAGTAGAGTTTGCATGCAATAGTTCAAAAAATAGAAGTAATAGAAATACACCTTTTGAGATTGTTCATGGCACACAACTGAGAGGTATATAAGATTTGAGAGATATTGTTGGAGAAGAGAAAAGGAGAGATGAAGCAGAAGAATTTGCTGAGTTCATGAAGACATTGCATGAAGATGTAAAAAAAAAGTAGGAGAAAAGTAATCAGAAATACAAGGATAGTGTAGATAGATCAAGAAGACATAAAACATTTGAAGTTGGTGATGTCGTAATGGTTCATTTGAAGAAAGGAAGATTTCATATTAGAACATATGGTAAAATGAAGATGAAGAAATATGTTCCTTGTAAAATACTAAGAAGATTTGACAGTGGAAATGCTTATGAAGTTGAATACCATATGACATGGATATATCACCTATATTCAATATTTCAGACTTGTATGTGTTAGAATGAATTTAAAATAACTGAGAGGGGAGGGGTGAATTAGTTATCCTCAGGTCTTGATGTAGCAAATAAAAACTTTCTATACTTCAGATCTACTCGGCAGTAGTAGCATAAATCAACAACTTTAATCATGCAGTTTACTGTCAATTGAAATTAGCTTGTAGTAACATAACAGTAGCAAACCATAAGCATTCACACAAGTTGACACAATTATTTAATGTGGAAACCCAATATTAGAAAAACCACCAGTAACATGCTACCAAGATTTCACTCTTCTG
The DNA here is from genome assembly GCA_018584345.1 of Thuja plicata. NCBI lineage: Eukaryota > Viridiplantae > Streptophyta > Pinopsida > Cupressales > Cupressaceae > Thuja > Thuja plicata. The sequence continues at coordinate 375,720 of MU218650.1, read as the reverse complement.
AAGTGATGCATTTTGAGGAGCCAACGCTGTGAAAGGTTATAATAACACACTGCTAGGTGTAACCTGGTTAAAGGATTTAATCACCCTGTCAGGAGTGGTCTTGTTAGAGGACTTAGAAAATTCCAATCTAAATGTCACCTTGTTAGAGGATTTATACAAATGACTGTTAAGGCAACCTTGTTGAAGGATTTAACTGATACAATGGTAAGAAAGTAATCAACAGTTTGTGATCTGATACATACAACTTACTTTGTAAATTCAGATCCAATTACAGCTCTGATGTTAAATTACTAGATATCCTGCATTGCCATTTCAACCTTTTGATCTGCTTGGAAATCCGTCAAGCAATCACAGATGCAAATTTCCACTTTTGCCTTTTTCCTTTTTAGCTAGGTCATGCTAAATAGTAAATCAACTATGCAAACCTTTTGCATACACATACATTAATCCACACTCAATGAATAACCCCTGAGGTTATCATATACTTCTCTATCTAGGTTAGATAAATATTTTTCTGCTTAAACAAAATCGTAGATCTTAGGTTAGGTCAGATCCAATGGATCATTTCATCTTTGCATTACATTTTACTTCTCCAAAGTAGTCTCTAATTAAATCTTGAAATCATGCATTAAGTACGGTTACCCATATATTAAATGATGTCGATCAATCTTTAATTAACATTACATATCCCAATAAAATCAACTAAGTCGACCAAAGGTCTCAAATCTCATCATTAATCCAATTACTGTAAGTCGGCTAACATCACTATTTCTACTCAGCAATTTCAATGGTGCTCGGCATTGAGAAAATTTTTGCTCGTCACAAGTAACTTTACTTGGCACAAGCAATTTTGCTCGTCATAAGCAACTTTTCTCGGCACAAGTAAAACTTGCTCAGTATAGAGCAGCTAGAAAACTGTCTTTGAAAGATAAACAACTAATTACTTTGCTAGAGTGCCAACTGATCAAGTACCCTTTGAATTTCCTTAACTCAACCATTCACTTGGTCTTCTTGTTAAATCTTCTTCATCAACAATAGATATGGTACTCAAACAGATAGCAATAGTCTCACTAGTAAAGGTTTGACATCAATGACAAAAATAACAATTGCTTGCATTGTCACTTTCCAACAATCTCCCTCTTTTGCATTGATGGCAACACAAAATATTTAAAACAATGATTTCACAAGCATAGTTACCAACCAATACAAAAATTCACCTTTGTTCCTTGATATGAACAAATCTTCATTAGTGTCTTTAGCTTCGTTCTGATTCGTATCTATAAAAAAATTCTCCCTCTATGTCTGTAATCACACTGTAATCATCTGTGTCTAATCATCTATAGACTCCCTTTGAGTAGATAATAACTTCGATGTTTTCAATAGTAACTTCTACCTCTATGTAATATTTCTCTCTTTGTAATCTTTCTTTCTCGGCAATCTCTTCCTTCACTTCTTCCTCTTTATAGGTAATCTCTCCCTCTTTGACAACAATGCCAAAGACATCAATATCTTTATCATGTAGATCTTCAGTATCATGCTGATCTTGTCATC
>MU218650.1:332020-364076 GCA_018584345.1 Thuja plicata | reverse complement strand
TCATCAGAATCTTCTTTCATTGCAACATAAACAACTTCTATATCATTGTCATCAGAATTATCAATGTCATTGTCAGAAGTTTCTTCAGCAATATAACAAGATTTCTTACCTTTGTCTTTGTAGTCCTCATATTTCCTGAAGTCTCGGTCATCCTTTCTATCTTTGTATTCCTTGTATTTATTGTCCCTTCTTTCATCTTTTTCATTCTTTTTAGGACATCTAGTAGCTATATGACCAACTTTGTTGCATGAGAAACAAATAATAGGAAGTTTACCTCTGTATTTTTCTTTTCCTCTGGATAGTCTTTTTGCCATGAGTGCTTCAAGTTCTTCAAGATCATCATCGAAAGTGTCACTATCACTGTCCACATGTTTCTTTCCTTTCTTAGATTTATTGAGGACTAGATATGATCTAAAAGTAGAATCAATCCCTTGTGGATTATAGTTATCATAATTTGACATTTCAAATGCAGTGAGTCTACCTATCAGATTTTCTAGATTAAGATTATTGTTAGGAGTACATCTTAATTCTTGAATTGCAGAAACTCTAATAGCATATACAGGAAGTAAATTTCTCAGTACCTTGCTCATAATAGTGTTCTCATCAATTGTTCCATTAGCCCCTCTAATGGCATTTACAACTTATTTTACTCTACCATAGTACTGAATGACATTTTCACCTTCTTGCATTTTCATCTCATCAAACTTACCTCTTAGACTCTCTGATTTATCCCTTAGCACATTTGTGTCTCCACCATAGATAGTTACAAGTTTTTTCCACATCTCTTTTGCATTTATGCAGCTCTTTATATCATCAAACTCAGAATAGCTCAATGAGGAGGCGATCTCCAACATTGCTTGATTGTGCTCTTTCTTTTCTCTTAGTTGTAGAGCTAAGAGAGGAGAAGTAGGTGGTACATAGTCATGTTCAATAAGTCACTTAGCATCATCTCCAATACCAGACAAATGTAGATTCCTAAAGCTCTTCCATGTAGTGAAGTTATCTTTGTTCAGCTTGGGAACCTCCTTCCTATAGATATTGATCTTTTCGCTCCAAGTACCTTCAAACTATTTTTAGGAGACCTTTTCTCTAATACCAATTGTTAGAATGAATTTAGAATAACTAAGAGGGGAGGGGTGAATCAGTTATCCTCAGGTCTAGATGTCGCAAAAAAAAACTTTCTGTACTTCAGATCTACTCGGAAGTAGTAGCATAAATCAACAACTTTAATCATGCAGTTTACTATCAATTGAAATTAGCTTGTAGTAACATAACAGTAAATAAAACCATAAGCATTCACACAAGTTGACACAACTATTTAACTTGGAAAACAAATATGGGAAAAACCACCAGTAACATGCTACCAAGTTTTCACTCTTCTGAAGTGATGCCCTATGAGGAGCCAACCCTATGAAAGGTTACAACACACTGCTAGGTGTGACCTGGTTAAAGAATTTAATCACCCTGTCAGGAGTGGCCTTGTTGGAGGACTTAGAACATTCCAATCTGAATGTCACCTTTTTAGAGGATTTATACAAATGACTGTTAAGTCAACCTTGTTAAAGGATTTAATTGATACAATGGTAAGAAAGTAATTAGCAGTTTGTGATCTGATACATACAACTTACTTTGCAAATTTAGATCCAATTACAGCTCTGATGTTAACTTAATGGATAGCCTGCATTGTCATTTCAACCTTCTGATATGCTTGGAAATTTTTCAAGCAATCACACATGCAACTTTCTACTTCTGCCTTTTACCTTTTCTGCTAGATCATGCTAAATAGTAAATCAACTATGCAAACATTTCGCATACACATAAATTCATCCATGCTCAATGAATAACCCCTGAGGTTATCATATACCTCTTTGTTTAGGTCAAATAAATCTTTTTCCACTTAAACAAGATCATAGATCTTAGGTTAGGTCAGATCCAACAGATCATTCCATCTTTGCATTACATTTTACTTCTCCAAAGTAGTCTCTAATTAAATCTTGAATTCATGCATTAAGTATAGTTACCCATACATTAAATGATGTGGATCAATCTTTAATTAACATTACATATCCCAATAAAATCAACTAAGTCAGCTAGAGATCTCAAATCTCATCATTAATCCAATTACTGTAAGTTGGCCAACATCACTGTTTCACTCGGCAATTTCAATGATGCTCGGCATTGAGAAAAGTTTTTCTCATCACAAGAAACTTTACTCAGCACAAGCAATTTTTCTCATTATAGGAAAATTTTCTTGGCACAAGCCAAACTTGCTCGTCACAGAACAGCTAGAAAAACTATCCTTGAAAGATAAACAACTAATTACTTTGCTAGAGTGCCAACTAATCAAGTACCCTTTAAATTTCCTTAACTCAACCATTCACTTGGTCTTCTTGTTAAATCCTCTTCATCAACAATAGATATGGTACTCAAACAGATAGCAATAGTCTCAAGAGTAAAGGTTTGACATTAATGACCAAAATAACAATTACTTGCATTGTCACTTTCCAACAGTATGAATATCATGAACCTGGTGGAGAAGTGACAATACCAAGCGATTATCATAAGAAATAGATAGAGGAAGTTGAATAGATTTTGAAACAGAGAGTTAGAAAAAGTACAAGAAGAAATGAACACATGGAGTATCTGGTGAAGTGGAAAAACATACCGATTGATGACTCATCTTGGATTTATCAATCTAAGTTGGATTCATTTCAGGTTGGACCTGATACATGATTCAAGGAATCATTTCTCGTAACCCTAGGTGTCAGATGCAGGAGCATCTTGGGTCCTTGGCAATCCTGCTCAACCAAAAATATGTTTATTTTTGTTCTTAGTTGCTCGGGAATGCTTGTTCTAAGTTTGTCTTTGTGGCTCAGGTTTGTTCTCTGTTGCTGAATTATGCTTGTTTCAAAGTTCATTTTTTGTCACTCAGGTTTGTCTTCTGTTTCTCAGGTATGCTTGGCCTAAGTCATGTTTTGTTTCTTTGGGTTTTCTTTTCCCAAGTCACTCTGTTTCTCAGTCATCCTTTTCTCGAGTTGTTTATTTTGGAGTTGGATATGGTGGCCGACTTCTGCATTTAATTTATGTGTCTCAATTAATATGGGGTCTATCTTTGGGATCTGTGTGGACCTAAATTTGGGTCTCACTTATGGATTTGAGTGCCAACCTCTCTGGTGGTCTCTTGTATATATTTATTTCTATGCTCTTAGTATAGGGGTAGTTTTTAGAAGATAGTAGAATTGGATAGAAGATTTATTGTTGAGATATTGTAAGGCAGGTCTATGACCTCACATGTATGAAGATCAATCTATAATTCATTGAATTTATATGTCCCAAACCAGGAAGTTCTTACATCACAACATGTATTGAGTTTAATTAATTAATGAAAATGATCTCTGCTATTTCTTCTCTCACTGTGTGTTGTTGCTTCCGCATTATATGTGCAATATTGTACTAACTTGTAGTCTAAATTTGAAGTTGATTTTGAGCGTATAGAACACCCAGAGTATTTTTTACTTGGGAGCACATATCTCAGGGTGTTCTATTCTTGTTAATTTTACTTAAAAAATTTATAGTCAATCCAATAGATCCTGTCATTTTTGGATTAAGTCCCGCCAGCTTTTCTTCCTATTGCCACACATAGGAAAATAAGGGAAACGATTGTGGAAATGGGTTTTCCTTGGTCAAACCTTTATTTCGAAATAAACATTATAAGTTTAATGAAATTTCACAAAGAAAGGTATGTAAATGTAGAAATAAATATTAGATCTACCTTGTTAATGCATATACCTTCATAATTGGATATTAAGATCACACATATTTATGAAGATACGTGTATGTTACTTAAATTATAGTAGTTGAAATTTTTAATGGAGGAATTAATCAAGGATTCCTTCACAAATTTAAAGATCTACGAATGCCAATCCTAGATATTCAATGTTTTTATTCTTGATGAACACTTTCTATGAAGGAATAATGCACGTGGATGGAAACATGATCTTGTTTCTTGATTGAGAACTCCTCTATTTATCCATCATAGGAGAGAAGCTTTCTACAATGGAGAATATTTCTTTTAAAATGTTGTGGACACTTCTAGAAATGGTTGATCTTGGATGCTTGCCTTCAAATCATGATTTCACTTCATTTCTTTGTGGATGTATGATGTGAAAATGAGGATACATAGACCACTTATATACCTCTCAAACATTTCAAGATTCCAAAATATCCTAGGCCAGCTATGGGACCCAATTTCCCACCAAAACACTACAACAAGTCTCCAATTTGAATTTTAGCACTATTGTGGGGGAACACAATGCCTTGAGCATTATGTACCTAGGAGAAAATGTAACAGTTAAAATGAGGTTCCAAAGATATATGTAGCTAGATCAACTATAATTAACATGAAATCTTGAAATCATCAAAATGGTCCCTAACTGTAATTCCCCCACTAGGGCTCCTAAGAGGACAAATCAATAACTAAGGAAATGGAAAACAATTTTTTTACAATGCACACAACTAAAAATAAACACAAATTGCATTATACATTATCTTAACAAAAATACATGTTATTAATTTCAACATGAGAGCTAAACATAACACAAATAACAAGTTCCTCTTAGATTCCCTACTGTCACTACTAGCAACGTATAACAAACATGTGACTACGTTAATAAGGCATCCATAAATTCATGAACTAGTTAACATATAATCACATAATAAAAATAGCCAATATCATCATTTACCCACTTTTATAATGCATTAAAAATAATCATGGTTACATGTTTATATTCTCAATTACAAGCATCCCCTCTAAGAGGTTATAATATTACATCAATACATCTAAATCAAGATACAAGTCATCATACAATTAATAGTAATAATCAACTGGCCTCGTGAAACAAGATCTATAGATGAGAAGAAAGACCATCAAATAAGTTCATGAACAACACTAAAAACTCGATGGGAAAAATATTTGGCACCCAACCACATGGAACCCTAAGGCCTAATCCCTCCAAGATAGGTGATAGACACAAGGCCTTACACACACACGAAACACAAGCACATAAGAAAGTAAAGAAATAAAACACCAAGGAATAACATAGGGGGTGCACAAGATATAAAATAGAGATATTAGAGGTAAACCACAAGGCTAAATGGAGTGAATCCTAAGACACATGTAGGAGAGTGTCATCACATGGCCCTCCAACTATCAGAAGTTTTCATTGGCAGTCTCTCTCTAGACCATGACCTTCATGTGAGGACTCATGCAGAACTAACAACCATTCATGAGGACAGGGAAGCCAATTTAACATCTAGGTCTTATCCAACCCATCCTTAGTCTGTAAAAGCACTCAAGTCCATGGGGAGGTAATGTAATTATCTTGGTTAGTCATTTATCCTATCATAAAAAATTATTATGTTATCATAGGATTATCTACCCGCAATGGGTTTACCCTAGAATCCACTTAGGGCCATGACCCCCATTGTGAGTCACTACCCTAACCATGCTCCTATAAAATCACTAATATGCTCCAAATTAAAAACCCAAAAGAAAACATCACAAATCAAATAACCAAGAAGAGATCTTCATTAATACAACATTTCCAATAAAATCTTAAGAGCAGAGTTTGGCACATAGAATATGAAATTATTATTAGGATCCATATATTCCATCATAACGAAGGCGACAAAAAGACTAGAATCATAAATGCCTCATGAAAAGAATCTCAAAGGAACCTATCTAGGATCCAGAACTAAACAATAATTGAGATATAAAATAGCTCAAGCATGTATATGCTTTTAGATCCTTTCCATTAGATACCACTGTACACCAATCATCAAGATGCCATTTACAGAATCGGACCATAAAGTACTAAAAATGGAATCTAACTCTCATGTGACGTCAATTACATAGTAGGGCCTCAAATCAACATGTTACAAAAAATAATGATATACCAATCAAATGAGAAAATGAATAGATTAACATTCAGTAATAGGATGAAATCAAAACATTAAGACCAATCCCAACCTCTAGTAATACATAAGGAAACCCAACATCACCAACTACACACAAAAAAGGAACTTCACATATTAGACATCATCAATTGACTAGTAAACTTACTAAACTATAAAGACATATACCATGAGATTAGGTGAATTAACCTATGAAATTAATGACCATAGAAAATTAATATAAATATATAAGGATTGAGGAACTGACACTATGACAACCCTATAATACATCACTACAAGAAAATGTCAAGTCTACAATAGAAAAACTAAATTATATATATCAAACAAAAATAATCATTATATCAAAGACTTAATGCAGATATTTTAATATATTAAAGTATTTAGTAATATTTAATTTAAACTAAGTATTTCCAATAACTCCTACATCATAGCATACTTTATTTTAATTCATATTTCTTAACCATTTATAAGTAATTAGAACTTAACTACATAATGACAATCTACTATGCAAATTAAAATATTGACATTAATAATACATAAATAAATTTATATTTAATAATTATACAGTACAAACACATAAATGATCTATTTACCTATTATTTCAAAACATATTTTATATCTAAACAAAGGATGGTTTCTAAACTAAAACATAATCCGCAAACCCCCTATCTAATAATAGAAAAAATAACAAACCCTCGTGAATGTCTTGTAAGGAAGTTTTAGATTCCTCACCCTCTAAACATCTAAGCAACATCTGTCAAGAACTTTTCGATACAATGTGTAAGCCATAAGGATAAAACAAGAGACTTGGCATATAAAGTTTCTCTTTTTATTTTGGGATTGGTCCAATGGTAGGGTATTATTTTTTAGATACGTATATATCAAACCATACAAATTAGAGTTAGGAACTAAAAGCAGGCAAATGATTTGGGAATTAGGGATGTCATATGTAGATTTAACAAATTAGTCCACCAAGAATTCATATCTTTCATTTTGATCAAGTTCTTATAGAAGTGAAGCTAGTGTATTCATGACATTTATTTCTTTATTCTCAACTCTTAGTATTTCCTCGAAAGTGATCAATACAAAATATTTTTTAAAAATCATCAACCATCCTTTTGTACGACATGAGTTTTTCGTCCTTGGTTTGGTATTCATCATTAATTTGATTAATGATCAATTGGGAGTCTCCATAGATTTGTAGTTCTGTAATTCTTCTTTCCAGGGCTATCTTGAGTCCAATCACAAGTGCTTCATATTCTTCTATATTGTTGGTACATGGGAATATAGGTTTATCTGATTTTCATATTGTACAACCTTTAGGTGTGATGAAAAGAACTCTTACCCCAATCAATGTTGAGTATATGACCCATCAAAGTACAAATTCCATGTTTGAGTTACAAGTGTAAGAATATGTGCATTTCAAAATTATATTTGTAACATTTTTTCACTTGATATTGGTGCTTCTCCTAACTTTTCTAATATAACTTGGCCTTTGATAGTTGTTCGGTCTACATACTGAATGTCAAACTCACTTAGTACCATGATCCACTTAGCCACCTTCGTGTGCGAGCTTATTTACTAAGAAGATATTTTAATGGATCAATCCTAGAAACTAACTTGATTTTATGTGCTAGCATATAATGTCATAGTTTTGGGAAGAAAAAAACTGCGAGACATGCCCTTTCTATAAATGCTTAAATGAGCTCATATTTCACCAAAGTTCTACTAATATAGTAGACTACATTTTTTTTCCTTGATCATCTTCTTGTGTTAATAAGGCTCCCAATAAATTTTCAATTACTAATATATAGTGTTGGGATATTAGTAAATTTATACGATGGTTGTGTTGGCATTGATGTAAAAATAACAGGATTAAGCAAAGGAAGCAATCAGATGAATTATTTTCTTGTTGTTAACTTCAGGGTTGCAAGTTAGCTAGTGAGGCTGAATAATAAAAGGTCCACTGAGAAGTGGATATTTGAGAGAAAAATTCATGCACATAGAGGAAGAATTTTGGAGATGTTTACAATGTTCACCTAAAGTTATAGAAGGTTTCATGATGATTTGTATAGGTAACTGAGTTGCTGGAAGGTCATTATTAGACATGGTGATAAACTGTGCCAAAAAGAAGACATAAAGATGTTTTGTGTGCTCAACAGAGTGATAATTTCATGGAGTGAACCAAGGAGTGTATTGGAGACATACTCAGGTGTCTTCAACTCAGAGGGTTTATACTTGAAAGGAGTGAAAGGCATAATCTTATGTTCTTAGAGACTTGTTAACAAATTTCTTCAATTGTGATGCAAAGGAGCTGTCAAATACAATGGTTGTGATGGATTTGAATGATTGAGTATTTATCATGATGCTATAGGATGTTCTTAAAGTATTTTCTTGATGACTTGGTGATACACATGGATCCAAAAAATCAGATTAGTGGATTTTTTTTTTAGTAATAATATTTTTATTATTGTTCGTGTTCTTGGTCGAACTAGTTGGTAAATCATGTTGTGCAAGTGCTAAATCATAAAATCTAGGAGATTTGTGATCTCAAGGTGGTTGTTAGAGATGGTGGATATGAATTAGCAACTAGATATGGATTTGAATCATGAAATTTAGTGTGTTGATTAAAGAAATGGTTGATTATGTTTTTGTCTGCCTAGTTCTTGATATAAAATGATTAATTAGGGAAAAATCAAGGTGCGGATCATAAATGTGGAAGATAGAGGTGGATAGTGAAGGAAGAGCCCGATTCAGAGGGAATAAAAAGTGTTTCAAAAATAGGTTTAATAGAGATCTTCATTGTGCTACATTGGAGATGTATGAGACATTAGGTAGATGTCACTTACATAGTTCACCAAACTTGTATGGATCATTGTAGTGATCATATTATAAGGTAGTGAGTCTTCCTCAAGGTTTTAGCTAGAGGCTTTTCTTTTGAGTAGTGAGATCTAGGTAGTGAACCTTAATGCATGTTCATTCCCCATATATTGTAATAAGGTTATATTTCTAACAAGGTAATTCCTTATTGTCAGTAATAAAATCCATTGTGGTTTTCCCCTAATAGGGTTTCCATGATAAAATAATGTCAACTTGTGTGGATATGTTTGTGATTTGTATATGCATGCATGTTTCATATTCTATTTATTTAGATAAAATTTAAGAGTACACAATACAGATGGTTTTGTGGCGTAAGCATTTTGAGGTTTAAGGTTTTAAGTAACAACTAATTCACCCCCGTCTGAGTCATTCTTTTCCATAACATTAACAATTGGTATGAAATGTTTGGTCCCTTGAAGGAACCTAACAAATTGAGGGGGTCATATATGGAAAATTACAAGAAGGAAAGTCCTAGGTTTGAAGAAACAAACTACCCTATATGGAAATGAAGGATGACTACTCATCTAACATGCATTGGAGAAGATTATTTGACCATCATAAAGAACTCACATACCCCTTCTGCAGATCTCTCTATGGCTACACTAGATAAAAAGATGAATTTTGAGTACAACATAAGACCAAAGGAATCATTACTAAGTTCTTTATCTGATACAAAGAACAAAAATGTAATACAGTTATAAACTTCTCATGAGATATGCACAAAGTTAGAAACTCTTCATGAAGGAAATGAATGTGTCACACAAGCTAAGCTACAAATCCTGAAAGGAAGGTATGAATCTCTGAGAATGTATAAAGATTAAAACATTAGTTCTTATACATGTTAAAGATAAATGAGTTAGTTTATAGTGTCAGGTGTGTCAGTGGTATACTAGACGAATGAGAGATTGCATCAAAGGTGTTGAGATATTTTCCTCCTACATACAAGGGAAATGTTACCTCTATTGAAGAAATCAAAACCGTTGTTATTGTGAAAAGATATGCACTAGTCAAAAAGCTACCTACCTTGAAAATGAACAAGTTTGGTGATTCTCTACCCAAAGTTGAATCAGCCTTGTAGGCAATCACAGAAGGAAGATACATTCATAGATTAGCTTAAGGTGAAGTATCTACAAGAAGGGTATTCAAGTACTTACATGAGATAAGAGAGATTGAAGAAGAAGAAAGAGAGCTTTAGGAATTGAAAGCACTAGTTGTAAGGAGACTAAAAAAAAAATTTTGTAAGTAAAAATGAAAATTGCCATTAAAATTTTTTGTTGTAAAAAGATAAGACACTATGCCTCTAGATGTCCGAAAAGATTTTCTAAGGACATAAATGAGGATTCTAAATATGGGAAAAGGTGCTACCATGTTGCAAATGAAAATATAGACAATGGTGATGAATCTAATAATAACAAGAGTAATGGTGAGAAATTTTATGTTGCTATTAAAGATAATAACTCTGATTCAGAGGATTTTGTGCCCAATACTTATACTAAAGGAGTTGTTGAGTAAAGACATTAAATTCTCAAGTTAAGAAAAAGGATGAATGGATTATTGACAATGGCTTGTCTCATATATGGCTAGTGACAAAGATAAATTCTTAAGTTTTGAGAGGTATGATGGTGGAATGGTAAGATGGGGAGACAATTAAGGTGGCATAATTAGAGGAAGGGAATATCTCTCCTTGGATGGTAAGACTACTATTGAGGATGTATTGTATGTAGAAGATCTAAATCATAATCTCATCAGTGTTGGACAACTAATGGATAAAGGCTATGTATTTCATTTCAAAGAAGACAGATGCAAAATTGTGAATGGTTGTGGAATAGAGATTTCTACTGGGTTAAAAACACACTTAGGTAATGTATTTCATTTAAATAGTTGCCAAAATACTTGTTTGATAGCACAAATTGATTAAAGTTGGTTGTGGCACAAGAGGATATATCATGCAAACTTTGAAAATATTGTAGCATTGAGTTCTAAGCAGGATTTTTGAGATGTGCCTAAGTGAAGAATCTTATCAACTCTACATGCAAGGAATGCCAACTAGGTAATAAAAAAATATCTACTTTCAAATACAAAAGTGAAAATTCAAATAGTTTTCTTGATTTAGATTACACCCACTTATGTGGACCAACAAAAATAAGAAGCATGCAAGGTGCCATATATTTTATGCTATTGATTGATGAATATTCTAGAATGGTTTGGGTAACCTTTTTGAAAGAAAAGTCTGAAGCTATTAATAACTTCAAGATCTTTAAAAATCTGGTTGATAATGAGACAAGATCAAAGGTGAATTACCTGAGATTATATAGAGGTGGTGAATTCATATCAAATGAGTTCAACTCCTTGTGAAAAATATGAAACCAAGAGGCAGTTTTCAGCTCCAAGGATGCCACAAAAAATGGAGTTGTTGAAAGAAAGAACTGATCAATCTTTGATACTACAAGGACCATATTGATGGAAGGGAAAGTTCAAGAGATGTTTTAGAAAGAAGTAGTGGGCACTATAGTATACACTCTCAATTTATTTCAACTAAGAGGTAACACAGGTAAGAATCTTTATGAGCTTTGGTGTCGAAATGTTCCTATTGTCAAATACTTCAAAGTCTTTGACAGTTAATATTATATCAAAAGAGATGAGGATATTGGAAATTTTGATGCAAGATGTGATGAAGCCATATTACTTGGATATTCTACCAAGAGAAAGACCTATAAGTGTTACAAAAAGAGGCTAATAAAAATAGTGAAAAGTGCAAATGTGAAAGTAGATGAGAGTATTGCAAGTTTGTCCAAACTAGGAGAATATGACTCAGATAATTAGAAAGCCATCAAAATTCAGAAAGATCAAAACAAGGAATAAATTCAAGTACACGGAGGGGCTATGAATCAAATTGATGAAGCATACACTAGTGAGGAAGATGATGGGGAAAAGGTTGAAGCAAGAGCCAAAACACTAAGGTATGTCTGATTAAATCACTCTAAAGATCAAATAAATGGAGATATAAATAAAGGTGTTTAGACAAGAAGAGGAATTGTTGATGAACATATATGCCTAATTTAACAAAGTGAGCCAAAGGATTTAAGGGAAGCCTGCGAGGATGAAAATTAGAACAAGGAAATGAAAGAAGAATTGACACAAATTAAGAAAAATAATACTTAGACAGTTGTCCCGAGGCCTATAGACAAAAGTGTAATTGAAACCAAAGGGGTATTTAAAAATGAGATAATCAAAGATGCAAACAATGTAAGGAATAAAGAAAGATTAGTCTACAAAGGATATGCTTAAATGGAAGGCATTAACTATGAGTAAATTTTTACACCTGTAATAATATTTGAAGCAGTAAGGCTATTCCTGGTATATGCTACTCATTAGAACTTCAAAGTTTACCAAATGGACATCAAATCAGCCTTCTTGAATGGGGAACTAGAGGAAGAAGTATATATTGAACCACCAGACAAATTTCAATTGACTAATCAATATGATGTGATATGCCTATTGAGGAAGGCCCTATATGGACTAAAACAAGCTCCAAGAGCTTGGTACTTAAGATTAGATAGGTATATACTTAATCTTGGATTTATCAAAGGTAATGTTGGTAGTATTCTATACTTTAAGGTTGACAATGAGAAGATTTTGATAGTTGAAGTCTTTGTTGATGACATTATCTTTGGAGGAAATGACAAGGTAAGTCAATAGTTTTCTTTGGAGAAAAAAAATGAGTTTGAGATGTCCATGAGAGGAGAAATTAAATTATTCTTGGGTTTGTAGATTTTCCAATCAAATGAGGGAATATTTGTATCAAAAACTAAATATGTGAAGGAACTACTAAAGAAATTTAGCATTGATAATGCAAAATTGATATGTACACTCATGGTGACTGGATGTAAACTCAAAAAGGAAGATGAGTCTCCTAAGGTAAATTAATCTAGGTACAGATCAATGGTTGGTGGTTTACTATATCTAACTCATACTAGACCAGATATTATAAATGTTTTATGCCTAGTTGCAAGGTTTTGAGAAGAGCCAAAAAGTAATCATGAGATTGCATTCAAGAGGATCTTTAGGTACTTGAAATGGATAGTTGACTTTGGGCTATGGTATCCTAAAAGAAAATATTTTTCTTGTGTGCTTATACACATGTTGATTGGGCAGGAGTTATTGATGACACAAAGGGTCAGCTGACTTTGGGTGTTAGAATAACTGAGAGGGGGGGGGTGAATTAGTGGCCTAAAAAATATTCCAATAAGTCAACCGAAAAACTTGGTACCAAAATAGTAAGCCTCTAGTTATCTTAAGTCCTACAAGATGAAGGCCTTCAAACAATCTTAAAAAATAACTAACACTTAGAGTTCACTATTTAAACCTTATTCTTAATGTTTACTGATTAGTAGTCTTTCATTTACCAAAAAATAGTAAATTGCTTAGTGTATATCGATCAATCCAGATTATTTATGTGTTATGAAAAACACTAAAGTAAGGACTCATAAACACATTCACACATGAATTTTTAATGTGGAAACCCTATTAAGGGAAAAACCACATGGGACCAATAACCCAAAATTTTCACTCTTTTAAAGTGAGCTCAGTGAAAAGCTAACCCTGTTAAAGGTTACAAACACACTGTTAGGTGTGACCTTGTTAGAGGATCTAAATAGAATATTAGGGCATCTCTATGCTACCTTTTATGACCAAACCCACTATAGTTTGTCAAATGGTATATGGCATCTCATGTTATCTTCATGATCAAAAGTTTTGATACTCCTTGGGACATATCCCAATATAGAAAGGATTGTTAAGCCCTGCTCAGTTATGAGACTTTCTAAATCAATGGTTAAACTAAAATAGTAAATGATATGTTCACACATACAACTTAGACTTATAGATTTTCAGATCTATTGTAAGCTCATAATACTTTTCTGATCAATGTCTCCTTTCAATACCTTTTCTCCAGTTCTTTATACTTGGTGATGTTGTGCTTCTATGTTGCTCGGTGTCTATAGAAATCTTTAGCTATTTCCTTAGCTTGATTGATCAGGACTGTATGAAGTTGTTCTTCATCAGTTTCTCTTCAGCATCCTTCTTCTCTATTCACTCCCCTTAATTCATAATGAATTAGATTGTCTCTTTATATACATGATATCACCATTTCTCACTTCTTTATTTTCTTGTTCTTGGCGTGATCCACAATCTTAGCCAATCTT
Organism: Thuja plicata; assembly: GCA_018584345.1. Classification (NCBI taxonomy): domain Eukaryota; kingdom Viridiplantae; phylum Streptophyta; class Pinopsida; order Cupressales; family Cupressaceae; genus Thuja; species Thuja plicata. The sequence goes on along the minus strand of MU218650.1, from coordinate 350,019 downwards.
TCTTTAAAGCTTTATTCCTATTTTTTCTTGTAGATATCTTATTTCCAAATAGATAAAACAAATTTAAATATTTTACTTATCTCTGGCTTTAACTTGTTGATGAAAAAAATGTTAACAACTTGTTACCTTCATCTTTAGCTCTTTCCAGCTAAGTATTTTTTCTTTTCTAAACTTCAGTTGATTTCTATGTTTAAATCTTTGATAGCTTTGGTCAACACTTCAATTCTCCTTAGGCATCTTTGTCAGGGTTGTCTATCCATCGAGGTTTTTGTCCATCAGGCATCACTATAAAGTTCTTCTCGTCAGTTATGCTTGTGATTCTTCTCATCAGTAATGCTTGTCAATTTTATTTCTCAGGCATCACTGTGACTTTGCTCTTAGTTTTCTTTGTCCGTCAGGTTCCACTAACTATCGGTGTTCATAGTCACTTAGTGAATGCTGATCTATTATGCATTACTGAAAGTGTAATATTTATCTCTCTAATTCTCTAAAGTCTTTTGACACATTGTATATAACCGACCAATTTATATCAAGTTGGCATCAATGAAAATATAAACCATTAACTGATATAATGTATCACATTATCTTTCTGCATTTTGGTGATCAACTTAACATCTTCAAACATTCAATCAATTAGATGTCATCAATCTCTCCCTTTGGCATTGATGGCAACACATAACATTATCACACTATCTAATTACTGATACAATATGAAATATATCAAGTGTATTTCATCCATCTCTCTCAAATATTTTTTTTCTATAACAAATGTTTGGCTCTTGGCAAGCTCATATAGATTAGCTTTGTTTCTTGCAGAGTATCTTCTTCAATCTTTAATCCCTTTACTGAATAGATGTAACAAATTTTGATTCTATTTCTAATATGTGCTTTGCCTTGACTGTTCCTCTCCTTTATAATCTCTTTTTCCTTTCACATCAATCTTTCCCTTAGTATGTATTCTCCCTTTGATGGATATTTCATATGTAAAATTTTCCCTTTGGATAATTATTAACACTCCCTTTAAATTTTTAGGAACTTCTCTCCATGGATAATGAATGGATAATGATATAATCTCTCCCTGATAATGAGATAATCTCTCCCTTTGACAACATTGCCAAACAATTCTTTCATATGATCTTCCATCCCTTTTTATAATATACTCCTTGAATTTTCCTATCCATCTGCGATATAGTGACTCTGGTGTTCGATGTAGATATGTACCTTGTTGTGTACAAATGTATCTTTGCAGTCCATCTCTTTCTTGCATCAACATGAATATTCTTCTGATTTGTGTGTAGGGCGTTGATGCAGTCTCCTAGTCAGCTTACTAACAATTAGACAAGGGTTGGACCCCTAGTCTCTTTCTCAGGTACTCAAATGTATCTTTTGGCAATGACTTGGTAAATACGTCAGCTAATTATTCCTTTGATTGAACATACTCCAATATCACCTCTTTTGCTGCACTTGTTATACTTGATAGCAATATGCTTAGTCTTAGCATGCATTACTAGATTATTTGATATGTTAATTGCTCTGGTATGAACATAGTAGATAATCACTGGTTTAAGAATCTTCATATTCATACCTTCCAGCAACTATCTAATCCATGCAATATTTGAGCAGTTTGCAGTAGTAGCCATATATTCTTCTTCTGTAGTAGACTGTGAGATGCATCCTTGCTTCTTGTTGATCCATGTGACAAGTTTGTCACCCATGAAGAATGCTCCTCTAGTTGTGCTCTTTTGGTCATCAATTTTTCTATCCCAATCAACATCTGTATAGACTTCAAGGTCAAATTTTCCTTCTCTTTTATACCATAGGCCATAGTCATTAGTGTTCTTTAGATATCTCTGAATTCTCTTGACAATAGTCATATGTGATTCTTTGGGATTAGTAGAGAATATTGCAACTATTCCAACTGCATGTGCAATATTTGGTCTAGTATGAACAAAATACATTAATTTTCCAATCATTGATCTATTCAAGGTCTAATTTACCTCATTTGACTTATCTTCCTTTGTCATCTTACATCTGATTGCCATAGGTGTTCCAATTGGTCTGGACTCTTCCATCTTGAATATCTTCAACACTTCCTTGATGTAATTGGACTGAGTGATATATATGCTTGCATCTTGTTGAAGAATCTGTAGACCAAGAAATAATTTGATTTCCCTAAACATAAAAATTTCAAACTCTTTGCTCACTTCATTAGCAAAGGATTTACATAACATCTCATTTCTCCCAAAAATGATATCATCAACAAATATTTTAGCAATCAAAATATTACCATCAATATCTTCTTTTAAATACAAATTGCTATTACACTTGTTCTTACAAATTCAATTCTTATGAGATAGGAGTGAAGTCTTTCATACTAGGCTCTACGTGCTTTTTTCATCTATACAAGGCTTTATGTAGTCTGCATACCATGTTTCTCTTGTTTGGATCAACAAACCCTTCTAGTTGCTCAATGTATACCTCTTCTTCTTGTATTCCATTTAGGAATGCATATTTGACATCCATCTGGTATACCTTGAATCCTTTGAATGCAGCATAAGAAAGAAGAATTCTAACTCCTTTTATTCTAGAAACGGGTGCAAAGGTTTCACCATAATCAATAGCTTCTTCTTGTGCATACCCCTTCCATACTAATCTTGCTTTGTTTCTTTTGACTTCTCCTTTTTCATTCATCTTGTTTCTGAATATCCATTTGGTACCGATGACATTCTTGTCATCTGGTCTTGGTACTAGTGTACATGTACTATTCTTCTCAATCTGTTCTATTTATTCATTCATAGCACTGACTCCTTCAATCTCAAGTGCAGTATTAATAGATTTAGGCTCAAAATCACAAAGTAAACATCTAGTGTTAAGTGACTTACATCTGACATAATTGGAAATTTTTTGTTTAGCTCTTTGTCCATCATAATGATATCATTTTGACCTTCATTCTTATCTCCATCACTTGGAACATCATTTTAATGATTTTCCTAATTTTTGGTAATTGCAACCTGATGCTCGGGTTCAATGTTCTTTTGCTCAAGAGCGATACATTGTTTCTTGGGTAGAGTATCAGGTTTTTTAGTGTAAACAAACCTGTTGTAGTCTTCTAGTTCTTTTTTTCTTTCTTTATCATTATTCTCTGCAAATTCATCTATTCTTATATTTGCACTTTCAATGATCTTGTTAGAGAACTTCTTAAGACATTTATAAGCCTTGATTTTGGTGGAATACCCTAAAAAGATACCTTCATCACTTTTGGAATCAAGCTTTCCATTTCTTTCATCTTTCAAAATATAACATTGACTACCAAAGATTCTGAGGTAACTTACATTGGGTGTGTAACCATACCAAAGCTCACATGGTGTCTTCTTTGTGTCCTTCAATTATACATTTTTCAATGTGTAGACATCAGTATTGATAGCTTCCCTCCAAAAATTTTGAGTGATTCTTTTCTCAATCATCAATGTTCTTGCACAATCAATAATTGATCTGTTTCTCCTTTCAATAATACCATTTTGTTGTGGTGTTCTTGGTGTAGAAACATGTCTTTCAATTCCATGCTCATTGCAATAATTATTAAATTCTTCTTAAATAAATTCCCCTCCTCTATCTAGTCTTAAGCATTTCAATTCCTTACCATTTTGTTTTTCTACCATATCCTTATACCATTTAAACATCTTGAATGCTTTTGATTTATCTTTTAAGAATATAGCTGTCATCATTCTAGAATAATCATCTACAAAGAGAATGAAATAGCTATCACCATAGTAACTCTTTGTCCTCATGGGTAAACATAGATCACTATGGACTAATTCTAGAATTGCATTAGATGTATGGGCTTTACTCTTGAAACTAGTCTTTATCATTTAACCTTTTTGACAATTCTTGCACATGATATGCTCGAGATTTGACATGCTCGGTAAGCCGCTAACATTTCTTTTATTGCTTATCTTTATCATGTTGTCAAAATTCACATGACATAATATCTTATGCCACAACCATATTTCTTCATTTCTATCTATTAAACAAGTGGTGTTAATGTCATCAAGATAGAAAAGGTTACCTTTTGCCTATTCATGAGTTTTGATCAACCTTCCTAATTTATTTAAGATCTTTACCTTCTTATTTTCAAATTTTGCTCAGTGAATTTTATTATTCAGTTTTGAAACACTCAATACATTATAATTAAGTACTTTTACCTTGTAAGAATTTTCACATTTGATTAGGTTGTTTAACATTATGGTTCCTTTACCTTCAATTGGATAGCGTATGTCATTACCTATTCTTATTGGTCCACCATTATAGTATTCAAAAGTTTAAAATTTTTATTTATTACTGATCATGTGGTGAGTGCAGCCACTATCTATAATCTAGACATCATTTTTACTAACTTTAGATATGAGTGTAGTCTCTACATAGCTTTCATCTTCTTTGTCTGAATCATCTTTCATTGCTAAAAATACCATCTCAATGTCTTCATCAGATTCAGTGTCAGTATCATCATCTCTATTCTCAACTAGGTAACAAGATTTCTTTCCTTTGTCCTTGTAGCCTCGGGCATCTCTTCAGTCAAATTTTTGGTTGCTTCGATAATATTTGTTATCACCTCGGTCAAAATTCTTTTCATACATTATGTCATTAATTCTATCATCTTTTCTTTTGTTATGACATCTTGCAGCAAAGTGTCCAACCTCTTTACAACTAAAACATATAAGTGGTAATTTACCTTTGTATCTAGCTTTGCCCCTCTGTAATCTTATTGCCATTAATGCTTCAATCTCATCAATTCCTTGATCCTCATTATCACTTTCACTATCATTCCTCATAGTGTTTCTATGAATTGACTTCCTTATTTTCAAAGAAGATTTGAATGCAAATTCTATAGATGGTAAGATACTATTATCAAATTTATTCATCTTAAATGAAATCAGTCAACCAATCAGACTATCTAGAGTAACATTATTGTTTGCAACTACTCTCATTTCTTGTATAGAAGATACTTTAATAGCATGTACAGGCAGTAAAGTTCTTAGGATTTTACTTACCACTGTCTCTTCTTCAAGTACACTTCCAACTCCTGAAATAACATTGACTACTTCTTTGATTATGCAACTACACTGAGTGACATTTTGTCCTTCCTTCATCCTTAGGTCATCAAACCTCCCTCTTATGCTTTCTTCCTTGGCTCTTAGTACATTAGGATCTCCTCCATGTAATAGCTTCAATTTATCCCACATTTTCTTTGCAGAGGTGCAGGTTTTGACATCTTCAAAATAAGCATCAAAAAGTGAGGAAGAAAGTTCTATCATCATGAAAATATGCTCATGCTTTTCTGTCAATTACTCAAGTGTGTGAGGTCCTGTAGGCCACACATATTCAGTATCAAGGTGTTGACTAACATCATTACCAATACCTGATATGTGGAGTCTTATTCTTTTTTTCCATGATGCAAAGTTGTCTTTATTTAACTTTGGCACATCTCGTTTGTTCATCTTATGATATTTTTCTTTAGCTGTTAAACTCCCTTTCTAAGAACACAAGCTATGATACCAATTTTTAGAACAACTAAGAGTGGGGGGTGAATTAGTCACCTAAAAAATATTCCAATAAATCAAACCAGAAACTTAGTACCACAATATTAAGCCTCTAGTTATCTTCAGTCCTACAAGATGAATTCCTTCAAATAATCTTAACAAATAACTACTCCTCAAATTTCACCATTTAAATGTTATTCTTAATGTTTACCGATTAGTAGTCTTTCATTTACCAAAAAATAGTAAATTGCTTAGTGTATACTGATCAATCTAGATTAGTTATGTGTAATGCAAAACACTAAATTAATGACTCATAAACAAATTGACACATGGATTTTGAATGTGGAAACCTTTTTAAGGGAAAAACCACATGGGACTGGTAACCCAAAATTTTCACTCTTCTGAAGTGAGCTCGCTGAAGAGCCAACGTTGTTAAAGGTTACAAACACACTGTTAGGTGTGACCTTGTTAGAGGATTTAAATAGAATAGTTTGTCACTTGATATTGGGCATCTCTATGGTATCTTCTATGACCAAAACCAATGTAGTTTTTCAAATGGTATCTAGCATCTCACGCTATCTTCATGATTAAATGTTTTGATACTCCTTGGGATGTATATCAATATAGAAAGAATTGTTATGTCCTTCTCGGTTAAGAGAATTTATGAATCAATGGTTAAACTGAAATAGTAAATGATCTATTCACACATACAACTTAGACTTGTAGATTTTTTAATCTATTGTAATCTCATAATACCTTTCTGATCAATGTCTCCTTTCAATACCTTTGCTCCACTTCTTTCTACTTAGTGATGTTGTGCTTCTCTGTTGCTCAGTGTCTGCATAAATCTTTAGCTCTTTCATTAGCTTGACTGATTATGACTGTATGAATTTGTTCTTCATCAATTTCTCTTCAACATCCTTCTTCTCTATTCTCTCCGCTTAATTTATAATGAATTAGATAATATCTTTATAGACATGATATCACCATTTCTCACTTCTTGATTTTCTTGTTCTTGGTGTGATCCACAATCTTACCCAATCTTGCTTTAAATCTTTACTCATGGTCTATCTCGTAGATATCTTCTTGCCAATTAGATAAAAAATCTTTAAATCTTTTACTTACCTATGGATTTAACTTGTCTATGAAAAAAAATTTAACAACCAATTAACTTCATCTTTAGCTCTTGCTAGCTAAGTATTTTTTCATTTCTAAACTTCAGTTAATTTAGGTGTTTAACTCTTTGATAGCTTTGGTCAACACTTCAGTTCTCCTCAGGCATCTTCATTGGGATTGTCTATCCATTGGGCATCACTGTGAAGTTCTTCTTGTTAGTTATGCTTGTGATTCTGCTCATCGGTAATGCTTGTCAGTTTTCTTGCTTGGGCATCACTATGACTTTTCTCTCAGTTTTCTTTGTCCGTCAGGTTCTGTTAACCGTCGGTGTTTGTAGTCACTTAGTGAATGTTGATCTATTATGCATTACTAAAAGCATAATCTTTATCTCTCTCATTATCTGAATTCTTTTGACACTTTGTATATAACTGGTTAGATTATATCAGGTTGACATCAATGACAATACAATCCATTAACTGATTTAATGTCTTGCATTATCTTTCTGCATTTTGGTGATCAACTTAACATCTTCAAACATTCAATTAGTTATATGTCATCAATTGGGACATGCTATCCTAAAAGAAAATATTTTACTTTGTCTGATTTTAGAGATGTGGACTAGGAAGGAATTATTGATGTCAGGAAAAGGACAAGTGGTGGAACATTTTTATCAGGAAATAGATTGGTCTCTCGGATGAGAAATAAACAAAGTTGCACTTCACAATCTATGACTAAATTTGAATATGTTGTAGCTATAAATTTTACCTTGGGAACATGAAAAAAACAAATGTTATCTGATATTGGAATTTTCCTTGACGAACCTATTTCTATTGATTGTGATAACTCAAGTGCTATAAATATCTCTAAGAATCTGATGCTACACTCTAAGACAAATCACATTTCAATCAAGTTTCAGTTCTTAAGGGAGAAAGTAAAGGCAAAGAAAGTAAAAATGGAATGCATACCTACCAAGGAACAAATTGTTGATATCTTTACTAAACCATTTCACAATGATAAACTTGAGTATCTATGAGGAAAGTTAGGGGTCATTACCTCTCCCACTAAAAACTAAGAGAAAGAAGTATGCATCAATCCATAAGAGTCACATGAAAATATAATTAAATATAGATAAATTTATGAAAGCTACTACTCATTGGGAGTAGTAAGCATGGTGACGGAGAGTTAAGTACTTGTTTGGTGTATGAATGTCTTAGAAGTGTGTATGTGTAAGAATACAAGATGAGATTGACAGGGTTACAAAAGAAGAAAAGGAAAAGAAACCTAATATTGGCATGATAAAATAAAGTGTTAAAAAGAACTGATGGTACACCTTTGTCATTGATTTCAAAGGGGGAGAGAAAAAGGTGTGAAAAACATATCAGGTATGAAGGCCAAGAGAAGGATTTATTGAAGACAACCAAGATATATGAAGATATCAGAGGAGAAGCTAAGAAGGAAGCTGATTAGAAGAAATATGCAAGCCTAAGAATATATCAAAGGTGAAGCTAAGAAGGAATCTTATGAGAAGATAGATGCAAAGAAGTGAGCTAAGATATGTGGTGTGTACTCAAGGGGGAGAAGTTTATGTCAGAGAAGTAAATGCAATCTTATTGGAACTAAGTGAAGCATGTTCGTAGGTGGAGAAGAAGAAGTGATATTAGAGAGACTTAGAATGATAATGAAGTATATTTAAGGTAGTGTTGTTGATTATCTTTCTAGGGATAAGATTCTTGGTTTCTTATTGTATTACTTATTTTTCACATCACATGTTGCCATCAATTCCAAAGGGGGAGATTGTTGGCATATTTACAAAGTTGGATGATCATTGTATTTGCACTGATGTTAACATAGTAGAAGGATTGAGTAGTGGAAGAAATTAGAAGAATTTTTTGCTTGATGCTAACTTCGCTGTTGCAAGTTAGCCAATGGAGTAAAATAGTAAAAGGTCTAGTGAGAAGCAGATATTTTAGAGTAGAATTCCCACACATAAAAGAAGCGTGTTGGAGATGTTTAATATGTTCACCAAAATTTATATAAGGTTTCATGATGATTTGCACTGGTAACCAAGTTACAGAAGGTGATTGTAAGACATGGTGACAGACTCTGCCAATAGGAAGACAAAAAGAGGATTGGTGTGCTCAACAGAGTGAGAATTTCATGGAGTCAACCTAGGAGTATGTTGGAGACATACTCATGTGTCTTCAACTCAGAGGGTTTAAACTTTAGAGGTATGTAAGGCATAATCTTATGATCTCAAACACTTGTTGATAGTATTCTTCAAGTGTGATGAAAAAGGGTTGGCAAATGCAATCTCTTTGGTGGATTTGAATGATTGAGTGTTTTTCATGATGCTATAGGATGTTCTTGAAGTATGTGTTGGAATTATTGGAATGATGTATGTTGGCTTTCTTTTTGCACCCAAGTTTTAGATCTTCAAAATCGAGTCTCCTCAAAAGTTTTCTCTTAATTTTCTCCCCGATTTATGTTGAAAATGCTCTTGTAAAGTATTATTTGTGAAAAGGCAATATTGAGATGAACTCTTGAACCATTGAACTTAAAGTTTAGGTTCAAGTTCAATTTCAAATGCAGGTTCAAGTTCTTCAAATTCAAGTTTTCTTTGAACAAAATACAAAGTGGTTCAAACCAGTTCTAAACCACATTGTACTAGATGAACAAAATTTGAAGTGGTTCAGTTGGTTCTCCACAAGGTTCAAACTACCAAGTCTACCTCTCAGTTTAGAGATCTAACTTCAAAATTTCATCATTCAAAGTTCAAAGGAGCAGTGTTTCAGGGTGGAGAATGAGTGCAAGCATGGTGAGGAAGTGTCAAGACACTTTTTGTGTTTCATCTTTTGTGGAATGCTTGTGAAGTGATTCAAACTGTTTCCAATTTCAGATATACGGGGTACCCATTGTATTGCCAGCAAAGTAGGAAGTGCCCAATCTCAATTTTAGGCAAACTACCAAGGCAAATTATGAACTGAACTTCAATATGGTTCGGGCATAACAACATACCAAAAATATTGTCACAAGAGACATCTCCAATGATAGGGGAATCCAATCATGTCACTAAATGCAAGTCACCATTTATCCCCTATGTTTCATAGTCTACCCGAGTGTACCCTTTTAGAATTGAAGGCATTCAAGTTAGAATTTGTGGACTTGGGTTTGTATACACCAAATCTCCATCAAACATTCAGAATTTTGAAGAGAGCTCGCAGGACTCCAACAACAGAAGGCACTGGGCACTCTATCAACCTTCTCAGCCAGATGCAAGGATAACACATTGAAATCTAGATATTTTAGGGAAAAACTCCAAAGTGATCAAACTCATATTTATATGATTTTGATCTCCACCAATAAACACATATTTAATACCAAAGAGGTGGAAACTATATGCTTGATCAAATTGACATTTGGCCCGATCTTTATGCAATTCTCAAGATAGCCATCCACTGTAAAACTAAAAGCAAAGCGTGAGATTGACTACATGGAGAAGCTAATGGTGTTGTAATGATGAGAGTAGGGTAGTGCATGGACCCATAGACATTCTGACAACAAAGTCATATATTATATGCAAAGTGTTTGTGCAAAGAAAGCACCACACATGTTTGACGAAATGCCTCAACCAAATACCTCATGCTCATAGGCTAAATGATATGGATGGAATAGGGTGTTGAAATATTGTTCAAACCTGTAGGCACATGAACTCATGGTGACAACTATGTGCATCATGTTGGTGTAATAAAAACACAAAGACCCATGGAATGCGGAGCCCTAAAGACATGTGAAGGAGGCGGTACTGTAATAAACATACAAGAGCAACCTTGGTGCTGGATTTGAGACTATTACTGAACAAAGTACCTTTGTTTGTGCGCGGTGTATTCTCAACAAAGAGGGGCTGATTCTTTCATCCTGATAAAGCATGATGAAGGAAACAAAGACCAATTGGTAGAGGCTTGGCAGAGTCAAAGTTTAAACACAGAAGGATCATTCTCAGAATTAAGTTGCAAAACAACATGAAATTGTACCAGAACGATAGAAGAATCACCTCTCCAAGGTATGACCCAAGAAAAATTGGAGATGGTGTTATGGAGACATCCCCATGTTTGAAAGGTGAATCCACTCATATATGAAAGAGAAGTCACACAACCTTTGATAAAGAATTGAATGCTATCTTCCAAAGCAATTGCAAGTAAGGTTCGACATGTTCACAACCTTAGAGAGCTCAAATGAGATATATTGATGCACTACGGGCCACGTGTATGGTGAAGGTTGAAGATAATGATAACATGACATAAAAGATAAAGGATTAATCTTGTTAAATTATGAACTTTTATCAGGACCTGATAAAGAAGCTGAGAAACTTTCCCTTAGTTATTTAACTAAATGGATGTTTGAAAAAACCTCTCAAAGCTAAATTTAAAGGGATATAAATCATGAATGCACAGATTACCAAAAGTATCAAGCTCTCACATGGATGACATGATTAAACCCAATTTCTTGTTTGGATGCCGAAGATTAAGGAGAAATACAAGGGATCGAGTGCCACATGTTTGACAAGATGATCATTTTACCCGACAGATGTAATCGTGAGGCAATGAGAAAAGCACCCCCAAATTGTTCTAAGAGAGCCAATCATTAGTTATATAGGTGTCTTTAGATAGGAATGATAGGTTCCTATAGTTTCCAAGTGTTGTTGAAGAATCATAGGTGAAAGAATTCTTATTACATTACACAAGATTGGTCAATTTAAGAAGAAAAGTCCACATGTCAAAACATCTTGGTGGACGATTTATGAGATTGGGTCACATTTAATATGTGAAAGTGAAATAATAAGAATGGTATTAATGTCTATCTTTACAAACTAAACATTATCTAGATACCACCACAGGATTCAGTTAGGAGACTAAAGGGACATGACAAAAAGGAAGTGACAATATGCAAGCAAAAATGGCCAGAAAACATGAAAAGAGGGAGATTTTTCAAGAAGTAGTTATGAAAAATAGAATGACCATTCAACATTATTTATGGAATGTTTTTTGGAAGGAAAAGGGGGTTCCAAATTCTTCTTCGGGAAAGGTCTATGTACTATCAGAGGAGAATTTCTAGTTCTGATTTTGTTGATCATGGAGAGAGCATATTTTATTTTTCAATGCAGTTTGTTGTAAGAGGAGCTTGTGAGCTCATCTATTTTGGTATTGAATAAACAGAGGAGGAATATTTAAGTCTTTGCATTTATTATTGGTTTCTTGGGATTATATTGAGCTCTGTCTTACCGTATTTATTTTCAATACCATTTGTCAATATAAGAAATGGTTGATTCTGGAACTTTGTTTTCAGATTAAGTCATTAGTTGAAAAGAGATGTGAATTCTTCATCTTTTCTTGTTTAGTATTTTTATGTGGGTGTAATAGAAATTGGTTTTGTGTCATTTTTCTCACATATTCATCTTATTTTGTTCCTTTCTCATCTACTCTGTGTTTACAGACAAGTGTTTATGATCCTTTCTTACTTTTAGGTTAAAAGCATTTTGTTAATAGTTTAGAAGGTTCATTGAAAATCTTACAAGGGAGATGTACCTTATTAAAATTCACAGGGCACTTGCACAATCTCATTACAAAGTGACCCAACTGTTAGTGGCTTATTGCATCTCCATTTTTGGGCAAATAAGGGTTATTCTAAAGGTTTTATTGGAAGACAAATCTGTTCACTAACAATGTACTAAGAGGGGAGGGGTGAATCAGTACCTCTAAAACTTTTTATGTGATTGGCCCATTAACCTTTGTTTCATCATATTTGTATATACCTATCTATCTGTTCATCTTTCCTTATGTATGTGTAATCATAATATAAGTTCTTTACATGTATAATAATTGAAGAAACATTTATGGAAAAAAATAACACATAACAAATGATATGAAATCGCAAAAAACTCCTATTAGGAAATAAAAATTGCGGTGGGGATGTCTACCCAGTAAACTTCACTATCTGTAGATAAGAAGGGAGTTGGTAAAGGCTTACAATTGATCACTTTTTATGATCTACCCTAATAGGAGTATTAGATTGGAGACTTGTTAGGATCTACTTCATTTGAAGCTTTAGAAACACCGTTAGGTGTGCACTCTATTAGGAGATTTATCAAAGAATTGTTAAGTCCACCTTCTACAAAAGGATTTATGTTGTGATGCACTTGTTAGAATACAACTACAATATAAATGTTGATCTGATAGTGAATGCAATCTCTAATTTCTGATAACAGATCCTATATAACTTACAATGTATGTATGTAATCACCTTGAGTGATTGAGTAATACCTTGTCTCTGCTCGTCGGTAGCCTTCCTGTGTTCTTGATAATTGTTGTGATATGTTTTTGAACTTTGCATGAATTCTCTTCTTCTGCTTAAATGCTCTCCATGACTACTATCATTTTTCAAAATGATTACAAGTCTCTCTTATTACAAATGATGGAACATCTATTTATTCTAGTTTCTAGCTCTATTTGTGATTCACGCTTTTCAAATTAACTCTAGATCCAAGGTTTACAACTTGACCTTGATATTTTAGTTAGATATGTTTTAGATCCATTAGGATGATTTAAAAAATTTACAATATGCTTGCTTGACCCTCAAGTTAAGATTTAAAACAAATAAAAACTCTTTAAATAGAATTACATTGCTTTATCTGACGTGTAAAGTCAGATCCACTTTTTGCGGGTTCTGTAACTGACTATAGGTTCTGATGGTCGGGCTGCTCTGTCAATCTATCAGTTTTCTTCTCCATTGGTGTTCCTTACTTGAATTGTTTCACTGGGTATGCCTTTTCTTCTCTGTCGGTCATGTTCTCAAAACTGTATCGTCGGTTATGCTTGTCGTCAATAAATTCTATACTTAGCATTTTCACGTTAGACATTTTTTCATGTTGGGTATGCTTTCTGTCTGCTGGTTATTCTTATACTGATGACCTTTATCATTTTTTTCCCTTTAAGTATACTAATGGAAAAACTTAATATTATCAATCTCCCCCTTTGACATTAGTATCAAAAACTGATATGTACAACATACTTGATGCATTAGTATGTACACCTGTGTATACTTCTTCCTTAGTAATGAAATGACTCCCCCTATGCATATGTCGGTAAGTGTAAGTTTATGTACATATCTATCTTTGTTGTACATACATTATATATATCCTCATATAGCATTTTGTACATATGTATACATTCGTCCTTTTTTGATAATGAGGGAAAAGGTACTTACATATTTTCAAAAATGTAAGTGTGAGGCTTTGATTTCCTCCATCATTTTCTCCCATTTCTCCTCTAAATTCTCAAGAGCCAAATGCTCAAGTGATATCCTCACAGGCATGTCATATATGTTGTCTATCACAGACATCTCTGGGGTCGTGATTAGATTTCTTGCATCTATAATATGTTGTTGCAGAGTGGTGAGGTTTGGAAAAATGTGAGCTTGAAGATCTGTAACCTCATTTCTAAATTGAGTCTTTGTATCCCATATTTCTTGTCTCAATCTATTTACCTTTGTAATCTTTTCATGATGTAGATTTATAGTGTTTGCATTAGAGGTTAAACTCGGTGCACTAGCTGTTAGATCTGAATCTAATTGTGACAGTTTTTCACTATTTTCTTTAGTGAAATTTTCTAATATGCACAATTTATGAACTAAGGTAACATCTTCAGTAATCATAGGTTCTAATTCACTTGTTATTTCATATAGCTTTACCTTGTTCTCTGCCAGTTCTTGGCTGATCTTCTCAACTAGTTTGTGTTGATACTTCATCTCTGCCTATTCTTCCATTGCCTTCTCTACATCTACATTCTGATTTGTGATGGCATCGCTAAGAACTTCTATTTGTTCCATGACTGATATGATATCTTTGAGTTTGACATCTGGAACAATTTTTTGTAGAATATCCCTTGCCTATTCAAGTGCTTGGGCTTCCCTATGTGCCTTTTCTATTTTCTGTTGTATTGCCTTTCTCTGACACATTACTCCAAACTTTTGAAGTGATTCAGTATCTAAAGTAGATACATCCCACTTGGTTATTTCTATTACCTCATCAAGTGTGACAGCCAATATATTTTTCTTTAGTACCTTCTTCTTTTTCTTCTTTGGCTTGGAGGTAGATTGATGTACTACCATTTGTAGACCTTGAGATTGGATTGATTTGGTAGGTGAGGGTCGAGAAGATGAAACATCTTGTTGTTTTTATTCTAAGTCCACTGGCTAGTTTTGTGAAGATGTCTCTTCATTTTCCTTGGGTGTATCAAAATATTTATCTTCTTTTTTCTTTCATGCTTTCATCCTGTTTAACTTTTTCACTCTTTTCTTTCTCTTCATCCTTTCTCAATGTTTTATCTATTTTGTTATCTACTCCTTTGTCTTTTTCTATAGACACTTCTTGCTAAGTGTCGGTTGCATCTTTTATTGTTGTACTGTATCCTTTTGAATATTTGATGCATCTTTATTTTCATCATTACCCATGTCCTTGGGTATATCATCATCATTCTTAGATTATTTCTCATGACTTGACTCAATATCAATAGCATCAAATAATATGTTCATTTTTGTTAGCCAATTGACTACTGCAGTGTTAATAGTTGAATCTTGTCTGTCGGTATTGCCCTGTGCAACATTGACTTCATCTTTTTTACTTCTTCTGTAGGGTCTTTTCTTGTAATTGTTGCCCAAATTTCCATTCCCTAAGCAATTTGGCCCTTTGTCTGTGTTTCCCGCCCAAGAAATGGCTAAACCCTTTTCAAAAAGTCTTACTCTTATCTCATCGCACAATCACGGTGAAGCTATGATTCAAGTCATTAAGTTGCGTGAGTGCGCGATGAGTCGCCAGTCGCGCTCGTCGCGCAATCACGATCTATTCCTGCATAAGTTTGATCTGTCCGCGACTTAGTGGGTTTGCCATAATAATGTCATCGCGTAATCGCAAGTCATTTTTCAATACTCATGTCCCATCTGCGACCTTGCAACGAGTGGCAGTCAGTGAACATTGCGTAATTGTGATCAGTCAAGGTCAAGGTCAATAAAGCCCGCGAGTGGGCGACGAGTCATTTTAAGTGTGTGTTGCGTGGTCTCAATGTCTGTTTCATGATAGGTTTCAATGGTGCGGCTGTGCGACGAGCCAAAGGATAATGTCATCGCTCAGTCACCAAAGGATAAAGGCAAACAAATGCTGCTCACGACCTTGCGATGAGGAGAAAGCAGGCCCATCGCGCAGTCGCCAGGAAATGAGATTATTAAAAGATCAAGCTACGAGTGTGCGACTGAAGGAAAAGGGTGTGTTGTCGCGTAGTCGCCGAGTCATAAAAAATCAAAGGAGAATGGCTCGCGACTAAGCGACTTGGTGACTGATCAACATTGTCGCGCACTCACCAATGTTTTAGAATGATCAAGTAGCGGCCTGCGACTATGCGACGAGGTAAAATTAGGAGGTCATCACGTACCCGCAGCAGTTATGATGAAGTGATGTAATCAGTTGTGAGTACATGATGAGCGAAGAAAGGAGCTCGTCACTCAATTGCACAAGTAATTCTCAAAGTTCAGGAGAGCTCGCGATCTCACGATGAGTAGAAAGCAAAGCCTCATCGTGCAGTTGTGATGTTTATTTCACGTTAGGTTCCGAGCTTGTGAGTTGGCGAGGAGCAAAATGAAGGGTGCGTTGCGTAGTCACACGGATAGTTTTCAAAGATGATATGGGTCTGCGGCTAAGTGACTAAGGAAATCAAGTGCTTGTCGCTCACTCGCCAATGTTTAAAGGTAAATAGAATGCAGCTCGCGAGCGTGCGACAAGAAAAATTTAGTGCTCGTCGCTCACTCGCCGAGCAATGAAGATAAAGGACGGGCAACCTGCGAGTGTGCGACTAAAGAAAATAAACAAGATGTCACGCAGTCGCCGAGCAGTTTGAATGAAGGAAAAGGAGCTCGCGATCGAGCGACCAAAGGAATAGAAGGGCTCATTACGCAGTCATCGTTCCATAAAGGTGAAGGGTTTTCAGCTCGTGACTGATCGATTGACAAAAGAAAAGGCCTCATTGCTCACTTACCGAGCAATGAACATAAAAGGAAAACAGTCTGTGAGGGTGCGACCGAGTAAGGAAAGATGCTGTCATGCACCCTCCAAGGAATAAAGATAAGTCAAAGGAAGCTCACGAGTGCGTGATAAAGCAGAAAGCAAGGCCTCATCGCTCACTCGCCAAGAAATTAACATAAAGGAAAAATGGCTCGCGAGTGCGCGACCAAATGAAGAATGGATGTTGTCGCACACTCGCGCAGGATGCAGAAATAGAGTATGGGAGGCTGGGAGTTTGCGACTGAGGGGGAAGGTGCTGTTTGCCATTTTTTGGCTGTTTCCTGAGCAAAATATGTGTAAGCCTATAATTTTCCTAGAATTTAAAATGTAAAATAGAGGGAAAGATCAGATTGTTTTTAAGAACAGAAAGCTTAGATATTTTCTCATCTCTGGGAATTAGATATTTCACAGATAAAGTATCAGATGTTTGAAAAGGTCAGAGGTTGTAGTCGCTCAAATATGCAGAACGGTTATTGTATTTTAAAGACTTTTGTGACTCTTCCAGAGAGACATGATCGCTTCTGCAGAGGAGAATTTATGTTGATATTTTGAAGAGATGACTTTCAGGGCTAAGCGGTGGCTAGACAAGAAAAAGATCTGATCAGGAAGTTATTGCTAAAAAATGTAGTTGGCTTTGAAGTTGTATAAATATGAGTTGAGGACTCATTTGTAAAGTTAGTTCTGATTATGTAGAAAGCATGCTTTGTGAAATTTTTTTTTGTCCTTGGTATATTTCGTGTCTAAGTCTATAACTCATTGTGAAAATTAATATGCAGAGTTTCAATTTGTTGGATTGTGTCAATCTTGTCTCTTTTCTGCTTGTCTGTATGTGTCTTGATTGTTGATGGATTAACTGTGGATGATTTTATTACTCTTAATCAGTCCTTTCACAGCATCTACTTGTAGAAAAGTATGTCTTCTTGCAGGTTGTAACTAGTGTTTTACCGTTTAAAGCTGTTAACTGTGAAGAAGTCTTTCCTTTAACTGGTTTAATCAGGGCCTTGTTATGAAATATTGATGCATGCCTATACAAGGGACTTGTGTTTTATTTACAATTCAAAGTTAATTGACCCAGGGGTTTATCCTGTGTGTGTTGTGTTTTCATGCCAATTTTGGTGCATCACCTAGTAGGTAGTTTGCTTTCAGTCATTTCCCTTTCCAAGCAATCCTTCTAACCCTTTTCCCCTCAAGTTTACTTTCCTGTTAGAAGAAAATTAAGGTGATTATCCAAGAGGAACCAG
>MU218650.1:298944-318774 GCA_018584345.1 Thuja plicata | reverse complement strand
CCAAGAGGAACCAGCCTAGAACCTGGAGGTCTCATCTCAGTTAGCATAGGTCCCACAACCTAGAGATGATTCCCTTGTTATACTGGATTATCAAGACCAAGAGAGCTTGAGATCAGAGGCACAAATTTAGTGTATAACAATTATCCCCAGGGTAATGGTTTGGCAGAGTCTACAAACAAGAACCTGATCAGGATAATTAAGAAATCTCTTCAAGACAATCAAAGGGATTGGCACACAAAGCTGAAGTCTGCTTTGTGGTTAGACAGAATTACCCCAAAGAAAATCATTGGTAATTCCCCATATATGCTGGTGTATGGTAAAGAGGCTAAACTTTCTATTGCAATAGAATTACCAGCTCTGGACCTAGCCACTCAGTATGCCCTATTTAATAAAGAGGATCCCCTGCAGATCAGATATGCTCAGTTGATGGAACTGGAAGAAATCAGAAACAAGTCTATGAGAGATATGGAGTTCCATCAGGATGAGACTAAGAGGAGCTTTGACCGCAGAGCCAGGGAAAGGAACTTCAAGGTTGGAGATGTTGTCCTCAAGTGGGATGAGTTCAGATCCAGACCTGGCAGACATACAAAGTTCGATTCCTTCTGGGGTGGACCATTTGTCATAATAGAGTGCAAAGGGTCTAATGCCTTCCAGCTTTCGACTCTTGATGGAGATGCTCTGCCAATTTTAGTAAATGGTTTCCACTTGAAGCCTTTCTTTGAGATTGGTCCCTCTCTGTAAGTCTTTGTCCTCTTGTAAATAGTTCCCTGTTTCTCCTTTTCCCTGCTTTCTAGTGTAGTTTCCTCGCTTTTCAAGAAGTGCACGCGCACATTTTTGTTGTTGTCGAAGTTTTTTTCTTGAAGTAATGACTCCATACCCAATGGATATGTCAAGGCCATTGGTATTTATGCTTAGCAGGCAAGCATCCCGTAGAAATTGCCAAAATGTTACCCAAATTTCCATTCCCTAAGCAATTTGGCCCTTTGTCTATGTTTCCCGCCCAAGAAATGGCTAAACCCTTTTCAAAAAGTCTTACTCTTGTCTCATCGTGCAATCGCGATGAAGTTATGATTCAATTCATTAAGTTGCGTGAGTGCGTGATGAGTCACCAGTCACGCTTGTCGCGCAATCACGATCTATTCCTGCATAAGTCCAATCTGTCTGCGACTTAGCAGGTTCGCCATAATAATGTCATCGCGCAATCGCAAGTCATTTTTCAATACTCATGTCCCGTCCGTGACCTTGCGACGAGCGGCAGTAAGTGACCATTGTGCAATCGCGATCGGTCAAGGTCAAGGTCAATAAATCCCGCGAGTGGGCGACAAGTCATTTTAAGTATGTGTCGCACGGTCGCAATGTCTGTTTCATGACAGGTTTCAAGGGTGCAGCTGTGCAACAAGCCGAAGGATAATGTCATCACTCAGTCACCGAAGGATAAAGGAAAACAAATGCTGCTCATGACCTTATGATGAGCAGAAAGTGGGGCCCATCACGCAGTCACTAGGAAATGAGATTATTAAAAGATCAAGCTGCGAGTGTGCGACTGAAGGAAAAGGGTGTGTTGTCGTGCAGTCACCGAGTCATAAAAAATCAAAGGAGAATGGCTCGCGACTAAGCGACTTGGTGACTGATCAACATTATCGCACACTCGCCAATGTTTTAGAATGATCAAGTAGCAGCCTGTGACTATGCGACGAGGTAAAATCAAGAGGTCATCGCGCACCCACAGCAGTTATGATGAAATGATGTAATCAGTTGTGAGTACACGATGAGCAAAGAAAGGAGCTTTTTGCTCAATCGTGCAAGTAATTCTCAAAGTTCAGGAGAGCTCGCGATCTCGTGATGAGCAGAAAGCAAAGCCTCATCGCGCAGTCGTGATGTTTATTTCACGTCAGGTTCCCAGCTGGCAAGTTGGCGACAAGAGAAATGAAGGGTGCATCACGTAGTCACATGGATAGTTTTCAAAGATGATATGGGTCTGCAGCTAAGCGACTAAGGAAATGAAGTGCTTGCCGCTCACTCGCCAATGTTTAAAGGTGAATAGAATGCAGCTTGCGAGTGTGCGACGAGCAAAATGTAGTGCTCGTCGCTCACTCACCGAGCAATGAAGATAAAGGACGGGCAACCTGCGAGTGTGTGACTAAAGAAAATAAAGAATATGTCACGCAGTCGCCGAGCAGTTTGAATGAAGGAAAAGAAGCTCACGACCGAGTGACCAAAGGAACAGAAGGGCTCATCGCGCAGTCGCCGTTCCATAAAGGTGAAGGGTTTTTATCTCGCGACTGAGAAATTGACAAAAGAAAAGGCCTCATCGCTCACTCGCCGAGAAATGAACATAAAAGGAAAATAGTCTGCAAGGGTGCGACCGAGTAAGGAAAGATGCTGTTGCGCACCCACCAAGGAATAAAGATAAGTCAAAGGCAGCTCGCAAGTGCGTGATAAAGGAGAAAGCAAGGCCTTGTCGCTCACTCACCGAGCAATTAACATAAAGGAAAAATGGCTCGCGAGTGCGCGACCAAATGAAGAATGGATGTTGTCGCACACTTGTGTAGGATGCAGAAATAGAGTATGGGAGGCTGCGAGTTTGTGACTGAGGGGGAAGGTGTTGTTTGCCATTTTTTGGCTGTTTCCTGAGCAAAATATGTGTAAGCCTGTAATTTTCCCAGAATTTAAAATGTAAAATAGAGGGAAAGATCAGATTGTTTTTAAGGATAGAAAGCTTAGATATTTTCTCATCTCTGGGAATCAGATATTTCACAGATAAAGGATCGGATGTTTAAAAAGGTCAGAGGTTGTAGTCGCTCAAATATGCAGAATAATTATTGTATTTTAAAGACTTTTGCGACTCTTCCAGAGAGACATGACTGCTTCTGTAGAGGAGCATTTATGTTGATATTTTGAAGAGATGACTTTCAGGGCTAAGCGGTGGCTAGACAAGAAAAAGATCTGATCAGGAAGTTATTTCTAAAAAATGTAGTTGGCTTTGAAGTTGTATAAATATGAGTTGAGGACTCATTTGTAAAGTTAGTTCTGATTATATAGAAAGCATGCTTTGTGACATTTGTTTTGTTCTTGGTATATTTCGTGTCTAAGTCTGTAACTCATTGTGAAAATTAATATGCAGAGTTTCAATTTTTGCATCAATTTGTTGGATTGTGTCAATCTTATCTCTTTTCTGCTTGTCTGTATGTGTCTTGATTGTTGATGGATTAACTGTGGATGATTTTATTCCTCTTAATCAGTCCTTTCACAGCATCTACTTGTAGAAAAGTATGTCTACTTGCAGGTTGTAACTAGTGTTTTACTATTTAAAGTTGTTAACTGTGAAGAAGTCTTTCCTTTAACTGGTTTAATCGGGGCCTTGTTATGAAATATTGATGCATGCCTATACAAGGGACTTGTGTTTTATTTACAATTCAGAGTTAATTGAACCAGGGGTTTATCCTGTGTGTGTTGTGTTTTCATGCCAATTTCGGTGCATCACCTAGTAGGTAGTTTGCTTTCAGTCATTTCCCTTTCCAAGCAATCCTTCTAACCCTTTTCCCCTCAAGTTTACTTTCCTGTTAGAAGAAAATTAAGGTGATTATCCAAGAGGAACCAGCCTAGAATCTGGAGGTCGCATCTCAATTAGCATAGGTCCCACAACCTGGAGATGATTCCCTTGTTATACTAGATTATCAAGACCAAGAGAGCTTGAGATCAGAGGCGCAAATTCAGTGTATAACAGTAATTTCATTGACAATGTTATCTAACCATGATTCATCATTGATATCATCAGTTATGTTACCTTTTATTGTGAAATATTCTTTGGTAACTACTTCTTTTCTCAAGTCAATATGAAGTGGACTTGGTGGATTTTGACTTTCCTCACTTTGAGTGTGGTCAAGAGTAGTGACTGGCCATACTTCATCTACAACGTCATTATGTTTGGGGCCTGCTAGATCACTCTCTTCTCTATCCAATTCCATAGATGTGTCATCTTGTACATCTTTAATGATGATTTTCTCCTTCTCTGGGCTAGCTTCCTTAGTGGGATTTTTGAGTATCTTGCACCACTTCTTAATGCTATTTTGATCAAGATCAATTACATTCCCTTTGAGAAACTCATATTCTTTCATCTTTGGTGAGAATTCTTTTTCCTACTTCTTCATCATCTCAATAATTTGTTCCTTCTTTGTATCAAAAGGCATAAGAGTAACAAGTATTCTTTCTCTTATTTCCTTTTCCTGATGTAGTGAAAAATTCCATCTGGTTGACAATCTCTCTGATAGTTCTTTGGGAACATCATATTCTAAGAATTATAGTGAAACATAATGATGTTTGAACATTTTAGAAATTATTTCTTCTTGAATCTTATTTTGATCCTCTGTACTAAATTTTAACCATTTCCTAATGTTAGGATCAGAAATAGACTATGATTCTAAAATATTCTTGCATATTTTATCAATTGTTGTAGGGACCAAAGGTTCTTTTTCCTTTTGTATTTCTACATCAGCTTCATCCATAGCTGAGTCTTCTAGATCCTCTCTAGTTCTAGTCATCTTCCTCCTTTTGGTCTATTTTTCTTTTGGAGGAGCTAGTTTTCTCTTGTATATCCTCACTCTTCCTTTCTATAATGGTGAAGGAGTTGACTCTTTTGCAGTTTGGCTTCTTGTTCTTGAAGCGAATATTGTTCTTGCTTTCTTGGGTGTAGGAGGAGGCGAAGAATTTGACTGTGTACCTTCTGAGTCATTCTTTTATGCTTCTTCACCAATAGGTGACTGTCCTTCAATTTTTTCCTCCTTACCGTTTGTTTCCTCTTCACCTTCTTCTATAACTACAAATTTCTTGGTTAAGTGTTCAACCATCCTGTCCTTCTTGTTTACAATCTTATTGACAAAAATATCTATCTTGATCTTTTGTTTGGCTTCCTCATAGGTTCAAAATCTTGCTTTCTTATTGTCAATTGGTTCATTCAATAGTGCCTTGATGAACTCATTGGCTTGTCCTGATTTGATCTCATACTCTAAATGTGAAAGCCAGGACTTCCTAGGTACTACTGCTTGGATATAAGTGAAATTGGTAGCTACCATAAAACATATGTCCTCTTTGTGTTCTTCTATCAAATTTTTAGGTATCCTTTTTCTAGCTTGCAACATTTCCTTAATGTTTTTGAAATATTCATTCATTATATCATCAAAATATGTTCCTAGTGACTCTATATTCTCACATATCTGTATGGTTACAAGTCTGCTTGTATCCCATACTACTTTGCCTATGGAAGGAAAGTATTCTTCAAAGTAAAAGAATATGCACATAATGAGGGAACCAAACTTACAAGTGTTTGTTCTTGAAGATCTTATGGTGTTCATGTTCTCCTCAAGTTGATTCAACATGATCTCTTCAAGATCCATCTTCTTTCCTTGTTTGATGATTTTGTATGCTGTGCTCATAGTAGTGCTTGCTATGCTATTCATTTTTCTTGCCTAAAATATTGTGTATCCTACCACACATGCACTAAACTTGAGTTCTTTGTCGGTGATAGTGTTGACCTTGAGAGCATTTTTTTCTGATTTTGCACAAGTTAGCTTTTCTACATCCTTCAGAGATGGGTGCTTGTGAGCTTGTCATTTTTCGGTTGTAGGATATCCAGTAAATGTATGAATAACTTCCTTTGTTATTCATTTTGGCTTATTAATCCATAAAATCTTGTTATTCATTCTCCTGAGAACTATCTTTATCCATTTTATTTTGAAAACTCTGGGAAAGTGTAATGCATTCGTGATTCCTTTCACTTCTAGATGCTTGTTCTCTTCTTTCAGGTTTCCAACTTCATCACACAGTGCCCTATAGGCATTATCTAAGTCTAGATCTCCCAATTTTGAGATCTTATAGTGTATATAGGACCTTACGTCTTCTACTAGTAAAACCCCAGGTGAGATTTTGGAGAATGCTCCAAAATCATTAGGTTGTGATGCGATTTTTGGGTGCAGCTTGTATTTAGGTTCAACACAAGTGCCTCTACTGTTAAGATTGATCATTTTCCTTTTATCCTCTTTCAAATTTTCAAGTCTTGAAGTAGATGCCATTGTGTTTCAAAAATTTAGGGTTTTTCATAAATTAAACAACGCGGTCGGTGAATGTAGGTACTTACTAAATCTCTATGATTTCCCATAAATCCTTTGAGTGGTGTTAGAATATATCTGAGGTCGCTCTTTAATTTTTCTCTTCAATCACTCTGCTTGGCTCTCTTGGTTGCTCAAAAATTGTGGGTGCAAAATGAGTTCAGCTGTCAAACTTTTATAACTTTTGTTCCCTAAGTTTTGTTCACTGATGCATATTTGTACCCAGTAATCAATGGTTGTTTTTCAATAACATTTATAAGTGACAATATAGTGCATCTTTAATAATGCTTATTTGTCTATATGATCAATATGTAAATGAACTGATGCATAATATAACTTTCCATAATGCAGTTCCATACTTGTGCAATTTAGTTGGAAATAGTGATTCCACCAAATCCATTGGATGGGGCATCATTACTTTCATTGCTTGTTCTAGCACCTTCAATGTTTGTGGCTTTTACCCACATCTTGTTTCTCATCTTCTTGATGTCATCAATGGTATTTCCATTGGGATAAGTACTTGTTTCTGTCAGTCAGTCTTTGCAATATTTTATCACATGTCCAGCCTTATGACAATGTAAACATGCCATTCCAAGATTGAACCATCCTCTTGGTTTTCTAGTCCATTTTCTCATACAGTTAGTAGATATATGACCATACCTTCCACATGCTGTGCAATTTACCCATCTGTTATAGTCCCAAACATATGAGTTACCTTTTCTTTTTTGTTTGTAGCCATTATCAAGTTCTTTTGGTGTCCATGCCTTCTTATTCTTTTTCCAGCATTCATGATATGTATGTCCATTCATTTTGCAAGTAGGACAATACTTGTCCATATAGGTTTCCTTATTTGAATTTTTCACCTTGGATCTACATTCATATGCCTTGTGTCCTTACTTGTGATATTTATAACAATTACCAATGAAAGTAGAGTGATTGAGGAATACCTTTCATTTTGTTTCTGCAAACGTTTGAGGTGTGGCCTTGTTTTCCACAGTGATTGCATGACAACTTCTTGGTTCTTGGAGATGCATATACATTCTTTTGATTTGATTGATTAGATGACTCTCCATTATTGGTGTAACCTATTCCTGTATAGTTGTTGACTCTTCTTTGACCGTCAAGAAAATCATCTATTCTTTTATTGCTATCTTCATCTTTCTCGATCAATTCATTGTGTTGATTCTAAATTCTGACTTCATGCTTTAGTTTCTCATTTTCTTCCCTTAGCTCACCGATGATCTATATTCTTTTAATGATTTCAGTATTTAATTTGTTTGCTTCTAGACTCATAATAATAATCTAGTTGGTAATCTCATGGTGGTGCTCAGTAAGTCTCTGAATCTCTGATTCATTTTCTTATAGCTTTTCTATTATTTTAATCCTATCATCAATAGCCAATGTTCTCTTTGATTCATCTTTTCTTCAATCATTCAGGACATAAATCATTTTTACCATATGAGTTTCTAGACCGATTTGCATCATTTTGATTTGGTCTGTCAGATGTAGATTGACTTCTTGTAGACTTGTGGTCTCTTCTATTGATGTGTCTGAAGCTTTACTTCTTGATGATTCAGCATAATTGAAGTAGTCTGGGATCTCATCTTCTTGATAATCTTTTTTATTAAGCCTAGTTACAATGATCTTTCTTTCATCAAGCAACTTTCTCATGATTACTCTCACCTCTTTATACTACTCATAGTAAATCTGAATTTGAAACTGTTCGTTCTCAATAGTCTTGTCCAGACTATATTTTTCCATTGTTTGGATCTTTTCTCTTAAGTCTTTAAGCTTTTCAAGAAAGAGACTTAGCTCTGATACCATTTGTTGGAATTATTGGAATGATGTACGGAGAGGGGAGGGGTGAATCAATACCTCTAAAACTTTTTATGTGATTGGCCCATTAACCTTTCCGTCATCAAATTTATATATACCTATCTATCTGTTCATCTTTGCTTATATACATGTGTAATCATAATATAAGTTATTTACATGTATAAAGATTCATGAAAACAAATAACACATAGTTCACATGATATGATATTGCAGAAAACTCATGTTAGGAAGTAAAAACTGCGATGAGGATGTCTACCCACAAAACTTCACTAGCTGTAGATAAAAAGGGAGCCGTTAAAGGCTTACAATTGATCACTTCTGATGATATACCCTGTTAGGAGTATTAGAGTGGAGACCTGTTAGGATCTACTTCGTTTGAAGCTTTAGCAACACCATTAGGTGTGCACTCTGTTAAGAGATTTATCAAAGAACTATTAAGTCCACCTTCTACAAAAGGATTTATGTTGTGATGCACTTGTTAGAATGAAACTACAATATAAATGTTGATTTTATAGTGAATGCAATCTCTAATTAATGATAACATATCCAGTATAGCTTACAATGTATGTATGTAATCACCTTGAGTGATTGAGTAATACCTTGTCTCTACTCGTCGGTAGCCTTCCTGTGTTCTTGATAACTGATGTGATCTGTTTCTAAACTTTACATGAATTCTCTTCTTCTACTTAGATGCTCTCCATGGCTACTATCATTTTTAAAAATGATTACAAGTCTCTCTTATTACAAATGATGGAACATCTTTTTATACTAGTTTCTAGCTCTATTCTTGATTCACGCTTTTCAAATTAACTCTAGATCCAAGGTTTACAACTTGACCTTGATCTTTTAGTTAGATATGTTTTAGATCCATTAGGATGCTTTAAAACAGTTACAATATGCTTTCTTAACCCTCAAGTTAAGATTTAAAACAAATAAAAACTCTTTAAATAGAATTACATTGCTTTTTTCTGACGTGTAAAGTCAGATCCACTTTTTGCAGTTTCTGTAACTAATTGTCAGTTCTGATGGTCGGGCAGCTCTATCATTCTATCAATTTTCTTCTCCATCATGATGTTCTCAAAACTGTATCATCAGTTATGCTTGTCATCGGTAAATTTTATACTGAGCATTTTCACGTTAGACATTTTGTCCTCTCGGATATGCTTGTTGTCCACAAGTTATTCTTATATGGATGACCTTTATCATGTTTTTCCCTTTAAATATACTAACGGAAAAACTTAATGTCATCAGTATGTTCTTGATGATTTGGCGTTAGACATGGATCCAAAGGATCAGATTGGTGGATGTTTTGGTTAACAATAATATTTTTATTATTGTTCATGTTCTTGGTCGACCTAGTTGGTAAATCATGATACGCAAGTGCTAAATCATAAAATATGAGAGATTTATGATGTTGAGGTGGTTATTATAGATGGTGGCTATGACTTAGAAAAAAAAGATGGATTTGAATCATGAAATATCATATATTGATTGAAGAAATGGAGGATTAGTTTTTCTCCAGCCTAATTCTCTATATAAAATGATAAATTAGGGAGAAATCAAGGTGTGGATTAGAAATGCTGAAGCTAGAGGTGGCTAGAAAAGGAAGAGCCAAATTATAAGGGAATCAATAATATTTCAACAAGAGTTTGAACATAGATGATTTCCATTGTGGTACATTGGAGCTATATCAAATATCAAGTAGATGTCACTTATACAGTTCACAAAACTTACATGGGTCATTATAGTGATCAAATTTTAAGGTATTAAGCCTTCCTCAAGGTTGTAGCTTGAAGATTTTCATTTGAGAAATGAGTTCTAGGTAGTGATACTGAATGCATATTCATTCCCCATATATTGTAATAAGGTTATATTTCTAACAAGGTATTTTCTTATTGTGGGAAATCAACCCGCCCTAGTTTCTCCCCTAGCATGGTTTCCATGATTAAAAAAAATATTGTGTCAACTTGTCTGGATGTGTTTCTGATTTGTATATGCATGCATGTTTCATATTCTATTTATTCAAATCAGATTTAAGGGTACACAAGTAAGATGGTTTTGTGACTTAAGGGTTTGAGGTTTAAGGTTTTGGGTAACAACTAATTCACCCTCCCCCCTCTTAGTTGTTCTTTTCCATAATATTAAGATAGAGAGTATCAGAGGTTTTCTTGGTATTGGAGTCATTAATATGGGAGGATTCATTAAATATTTCTTCTTGAAAGAGTAAAGGCTTTCTCAGATTTGTTTTCCCATTTGAATAAAATGTCCTTATATAGCAATTGGGTAAAAGAATTACATTTTTCTACTAATTATGATATGAACCTCCTTATGGATTGTAACCTTCCTTGAAAAGATCTTAATTCGCTAATGTTTCTTGGGGATCTCATTTTCATGATGGCTTTAACGTTAGCTAGATCCATCTCTATTCCTTTTACTGAAATAATGTAGCCTAGCAATTTTCTAGATTGGACTCCAAATGCACTTTTTAAAAATTTTAATCTCACTTTGAGCTTTTCCATCCTTGTGAACTTTTTCTCTAGAATTGGAAGATGCTCACTTCTTGTATAAGATTTTTCTAAAATGTCATCCACATAGTCTTCTATAAATATGTACATCATGTCATGAAAAATGGTTGTCATATCTCTTTGGTATGTAGCCCTAGCATTTTTAAGATGAAAGGAAATACATTCCAACATTAATTACCCTGTGCACATGTAAAAGTAGTTTTATCTTGATCTCTGGGGCCTATCTTTATTTGATTGTATCGATAGAATCCATCCATTAAGGAGAAAATAGAATGCTCTTCTATGAGGTACACTATTTTCTCAATGTTTGAAAGAGGAAAATCATCCTTGGGACATGCCTTGTTCAAATCTCAAAAATCTATACAAATTATTATTCTCTTTTCAAATTTTGAAATAGGTACTATAGTTGAAATCCACTCTACATATACAATTGGTTTAATAAACCCAGTATCCAAGAGCTTGCTCAATTCCAGTTTAACCAACAAGGCTACATATGCGTTCATTATTGTCAACTTTTATTTCACCCGTTTCACTTCTAGAGCTATATTCAGATGGTGGATTACCAAATATGGATCTAGCTCTAGTATATCAGCATATGACCATGCAAAATTGACTTATCTTTCCTTGAAAAATTCAATGAATTGTTGTATTTCCTCTTTAGACAAAGATGTGGCTGAATTGATGATCTTAGGCTCCTCCTTGGTTCCAATGTTTATTTTCTTTATTGGCTCAATCAATATAGATGAACTCTCTTCATAGTGTCCAGGTAAAGTGTCAAGCTTCAGATCTGTAGTTGCCTCAGTTAGGTTTTCACCTTTGGATATGTCTTTTATTTTTACTATTTTCTGATCTAGTACTGCAATGTGGTGGCTTTCACCACTAGATCTTTCCTTTTTTATTTTATTTTTATGACTAAGAAACTTGACGCTTCCCCCCATTGGTGCATCTTGACATGATTCATCGGTGGAAGATGGTTCAACCACATTGAGATATATGGAAATAGAATGGTCAATTGGAAAGGTGTTTATTTTATTTGGCTCAATTTGATCCCAATCAATGAGTTCAGGATGGATTAAAGATAAGGAATCATTACTTGGGTGTAGGTCCATCGAAGTTAGGGTCCTGAATTTGTTACAATTTGGTTTATACATTGTATCATCAAGATCTTTAACATGACATTTTTTAAGATGGTCCATAGAATTTTGATCTACTTCTTCCTCACTAGAGTATTCTTGAACACATTGTGGATCTACCTCTTGTAAGGTAAACCTAGTGCTTTGTCCCTCCAAGAATGTAGGTATGTATGACTCTCTTACCAATTCATAACTTGAACTTAGTGTTTCCTTTGATGTAGATGTGGATGAGTGGATAACATCAAATTCCTTGTCATGGTATGACTCTTCAGATAAGGAATCTCATTCTCACTTTTTTTAATCATCATCACTATACGATTCTACCTTGGCTATTTGTTCATACATGAGAGAAATTATTTTCTATATATCCTTGTTCAAGATACCCTACTCCATTTTTACCATTATTAGATCATAAAGTAGCTTCTATAGGTTCTAGTAAGGTCCTTCATTTCTTCTACCAAGAGGACCTTTTTCTTGGTAACCTATTTTTTACATTATTTGAAAGCCTTTCCCATATTTATGTATAGGAATACTAATATGTTGAACCCTTTAACTTGACTCTTCGTCATCTTTGTATAAGAAAATTAGAATTTCATTATCCTCTTTGACCTCCATTGATGTACTAGCCCTTGCAAAACTACCATTATATTTTTGAGGAATTGAGGCAAATGTTTTTCCATGTGAGTTAGGAGATATTGGTAAATTAACCATAGATAAGGAATATTCTCATACCCCTTTATGATGAACCTTACATTTCTTCTCGAAGCCTTTTAGTAATGTATCCATGTTTTGATAGGTCATTTCCTTTTCCTTTCCCTTTTCTAACTTGGTACCTTGGCTACAAGTACTTAAAATAGAGGATCTAGGATTTCCATCATTTGAATGTAAAAGAGAAACATCCTCTTTACCCTTGTTTGATGTGGACAAACTATTATTTTCACTATCTGAATTAGTGAAATCATGTTTTTCCTTCTCTTTTTATGAAGACCTTGTACTAGGATTATCTTCTTTAGCTTGTTCTAAGGATGAATTTGATGTGGAAACTTTAGTATTGTGTGGTACCAAGGAATTCGTAACCGGTTTGATATTATTGTAATATTGGAAAGGGTTAAGGTCACCACTTATTGCTATTTCTTGTCCCAAATTTGGAAACTTTACACATTGATGATAAGTATATGGCATGGCTTGTATCTCATGTATCCTGGGCCTGCCCAACAAATTTTTTTAGGTCAATTTGTTTTCTAGCACTTGGAAAAATATTTCCTTTTCAATATGTCCCACTAGAATTGGTAGAATGACCATGCCTTTGGGGGATCTCTCCACATCATTATAAGTCTTAACTGTTATTTTCCTCTTATGATCCATGATATTTTTAGAATAGCCTAATTATTTAACAGTGTTAAAAGTACATATATTTAAGCCAACCCCTCCATCTATATTGAGACTCTCTTAACTCTATGCTTTCGGATAAGACTTTAATGTGTAATGTAAAATTTTGAGGATGATATAAGGAAATGTCATCTATCTAAAAAAAGAATAGGAAATGTTGTGCAATAAGATTACTAACTATGTTTTTAAATTTTTCTACATACAAATGTGTAGAAACCATCGTATCAACCAAGGATTTTTCAAAAATTTCTTTATGAGATAGTAAAAGTTTTAACAATTCCAAGATTGATATGTGTGTCTAGGTCATTTTGTGTTGGTCCACTAGGTTATATTTTTTTAATAGAAAAGATGAAGGATTAGGCCTAGTTATCATGTTGGAGGTACCTCGTAAGGTTACTATTGATTCTCTCCCCCTAGTGATGATATTTGTGTGTTCTTTGTCCAATTTTCCTTTTACTACTATAAAATTAATGGTATTTTAAAAACTTGATAAAGAATTGATAGTATTGTCATAAGTATGGGAAAATTTTACTTTGTTATGTCCCATCTTGTTTATTGATTTGTATTAGAAGATTCACCCTTCTTATGGTATAAGAAATGAGTTTTGAAAGTGGTATGGTATTCATTACTTTTAGCTCCTTCCACTTCAATGACACCATTGTCAATCAGATCTTGAATGACGTGATTTAATCACATGTGTTAATTCTCTTGCATCCTTTCTTCCTATGATATTCACAATGGTGTGAGTAATTCCACCATGAGGGTTTGAATTGGGGTTTGAAGCCTCTTAAGTTAGATAGAGTTATGATTTTGTTTGCGATAAGTGTTCTTAAAGAATTATCAAGGGGTTCTCCCTATGGAGTGAATTTACTTCGTGGCCAAGTGAATTGGGACATAAATGGTAGTTTCGATTGGTTGTTCTATTGGTTAGGGTTTAAATTGTTGGGTGGGTTAATGTTATTCACTTGGTGGCTATAATTACTAGAAAGATAGAATGAATTAGGTTTGCTATTGTTTTCTTCCACCACTCTATTATTTACTAGGTTTTTATTGTTGTTTTTCAACCAAAACTTGGGTTTATCATTGTTTGTATTGGTTGAGGGATTGTTGTTGTAATTGGTTTTATTGCTTGAAACCCCATTTTTTATCTTTGTATAACTAAAGTTCACCCTTCTTTACCAAAGAATCTTCTATCTTGATGCTAGTTTTAATTATATTTTTCTAAATATGGAGGACATTGGAGTTGTAGCTAATAATTCATTTGACTAAAATTATTAATAAATATGTCCATTTTCTCCTTTTATGGTACACTTCTTGGGTGTTTTGCAAATATTCTTTGCCAACATAGTAGGAAAGTCAAACAGGGTTCCCCATTTTTCTATTTAGTGTTGCATAAATCTAGCATGGTTACTTCATGCTCAATATTATAGGAATATTGAGCAATGAATTTAGAGACCAATTCTTCAAACAATTTTATTTCGGGTGTTAATTTAGAAACCCAATCCATTTCTTAGACACCTAAACTTCTGGGAAATAACCTCATGATATTGGTTGGGTCGCATAAGAATTCCATGCTTAAAGTGCCGAATTATCTAATGTGGTCTTGAGAGCCAGTTGTACCCATATATTTATCATGTTTCATAAATAATGTATTAGGTGATAAGGTATAATGCCTAAACTCTTATCAAAGGGAAAATGACACATTCCATCTATCATATATTTCTTTGGAGTCATTCCTCTTTGAACATTAAAGCCAATTTCATTTCACGAGACTGGCTATGTTTAGTTAAGGCTCCTAAATCATTAGCCTCATCCTCATCCCCATCCTCATCTTGTTTCAACTTTGATACGTCGTAATCATGAGGTAGTTTTACTCCTAATTGATTTAATATCATGAAATACCAATCTTTATCTTTTTCTATCACTTTTTCCATCATATTCATGAAATTTATGTTTTGTTGTGCTTCTGCGATCTTTTCATCAGTGATCTCTTTATTATTTTTCTGGTTATTAACACTGGCCATTTGTTATCCATGTTTGTTTGAGTGGTTTGTTGGTGCACAAGAACCCATAGGTTGTCTAGGGAAATCTATTTTGTTTTAGTTGTGTGTGTTCCTTATGGAAATTTTTTTGTGTTAAACTTAAGGTCATGTTGACCATAGAGTAGGTGCAATAGGGTTTAGTTCATTTGAGTCTTAGGACTTTTTCAAAACTGCAATTAGGGCTAAGAAGTTGTAAAGCCTTCTAATATGCATAAGTCTAGTGATGTTGTCATCATGAGGTTAGTAGGGTCTAGGTTAGGTTGGAATAATGTTTCAACCTTATTTAAGGTATTTGGTGAAGTTTAATGAAGGATTATAACACATTTATTGAGTTTTGAAAAAATTGTCAAAAAGTTGTAAAGTTGCATTTTGCAACTTTTGAAATGTTGCTTGGACAATATTGTCAAGTTTGGAAAACTCGAACAAGAAGAGAGCTAAAGGAAAAATAATTGCTTCACCACCCTACTTAATACATTCCTTGACCTTGGTGCAAGATTGGATGCACATTGTACAGACAAAGATTTTGAAAGTAATGAAGAATATGTGAATTTGTGTGCAATTTTCAAATTTTTGATTATAGTAATGCTTTAACAGATTAAATATTATACTATAAATCATGATTGTTGTAGGGTAGATGCTTCCTTGATTCTGTGTGGAATTAGTTAGGATTTTTGTTTAGTTTTAAGTTCTTTTTGTAAATATTTTTATTTCTTCACTGTCATTGGTCACTTTGTAAAGATGGGGTTCTAGCTCACTTTCGCACCGCGTATTTTGTATGTCCCTTTGGGAAAAGTTATTAGAATCCATGTGTACATGTATGGAAGGATCTTGAGCCCTCAAATATAGAGGAGATATTTTTAATATCTTTCCCTAGGAGAGCCAATGGTGAACCCGAGTAGGGAAGACCAACTTGTAGAGAGAACAACTTATAGAGGTGCATAGATAGAAGAAAAATTCCTTTTGGAATTGGAAGATATGAGTCTTACCATGATTTAGTGAGGAGGGAGAGGTCACAAAAATACATTTACTAAGTGGAAACTTTCTAAGTTGCAGAGGAGCTAGAGAAAGCCTAAAAGCCCTTAATTTCACTCATTTCGAGTTAGGGCACTGTACGGCAGGTGGTGAGCCTAAGACCCCAAAAATACTTGAGGGGTAGGAATATGATCCAAGAATCCCAATAAAAGATTCAGGGTTTGTTTGGAATAATTTTTAGAATCCTTGATTTCTCGGAGGAGACCTAATTAGGCTAGTAGCCTTTTAGGCCCATTTTGTGAAGTTTTAGTGAAATCAACTTACTAGTTGAGCTAGGTGGGACTCCTAACACCCATATTTGGTTGAATTCAAGTCTCTAAAGACACCTCCAAACCTCTAAAATACCATTTCAATAAATTGGAGGTTAGAAGCCTTTAAGGTGGTTTCGGAGCTAATGGCTATTGTAGTAAGAATGCATCAATTGTTTAGACTTATAGAGTAAACTTTCATGATAATTGGATTCGCTAGAGAGACTAGGGGATCCTAAGTAATAAAATATCCTATAGGTGCCAAGTGGTGTGGTGTAGACACCATAGAAGTCTTTCAAGAAGACTAGTAGCATGAATCACTTAGTGATTCATCCAATCTCCCTATCATTTGTGTTTGATCTTTTCATAGATTAGTTTCAAATTGATATGTTTGATTTTTGGATGATTCAATTTGATTCTCGTGTTGAGGTTGTTTTCCTTCTTGAGATACTTCTCCTTTCAATGTGACCTTGTTATTAGTTGTTTTAAAATGATAAGATCTTGTGCTTGTTCTTGGCATGCAAGTAATTCTCGGGATATTTCTTGAATCAAAATTTTCTCAATGGTTAAGGTTTTCTTCAAAAATACTAGTTGAGTTTACTACGAACAAGTGATATTTTAAAATTCTGATGATGTTTTGATCCAAATTAAAGTGTTTCCTAAGATGAAGTCTAATAGAGAAAGATCTATCTCTATGATGAAAATGTATTGATAGGTCCTAATTTTGTTGGTTCTAAAAATAGCACCTATAATCTTTGGTGAAAAAAATTTCAAAAATCAAGGATTGGGATGTTTTGAAAACACTTGTAATTTGATGTGATCAAATTTTAATTATGTAAATGATCAACTTTATTTGGATTTATTATAATGGTGGATTTTCTTAAACAACCTATTTATTTTGAGAATAACTTTAACTCAAAGAAATATATCCAAAAGATAACAAACCACCACACTTAAGCACTCATCTTAGCAAAATAAAATACGTATAACATCTAGTGTATGTTCTGGTAATGTTTGTATAAGTTTTTGCACAAATAAATCAATTCAGACAACCTACCTAAGGACAAATTTGGTTTCCATCGATAAAGAGGTAATCTTGCTACTTTCCCGATTTAATAAGGATTACGTTCAAAGAGATTTTGTTTTTACCTCTCTTTACAAGAGCTTCCCACCAACACCAAGGAGGTTTTGCGCACTCTATGAGGACTACTCGAGGAAGACTATTATAAAATTGTTCTTTGTCCTTCACTGTATTAAGGGTGGAGGTATTTGTTTTTAGTGGGTTGGATAACCATAGCTAAGGAAATTTTGTATCCCACATTGGGCCACCTCTCTCATCGTCCTCGATAAGGAAAAAATTTAGAGGCGGGCCCATTATGGTTCAAATTAAATGCAATACTTGAAGCAAACTAAGACAAAGGTAGTTTTAGGAGTTTGATCACCCTAAGAAGGATGAGAGCATATCCCTATTACGTTTATTCTCCAAATGTAATAGACATGGTGTTCATTTTTAGACCTTTAATCGAATGGAACTTAGGTATGCTTGGCATTTTTATCACCGTGAAAAGGTTAGAGCCTGGGCCTAATACCCTTGTTCACAAGAAAAATGAGGGCTTCCTAATTAGGTTATGTGTTTGAACTTTGAAAAGTGTCACAATTGAAAGGTACATGAAAAATTAATTATTTTTTGTGTGTACCTTGTTCGAAGTTGTGTGCATTTTTGATGATTTTGATTGTTATTATATGTTACCTTGGCGATCGTTCCAGCTCCTTAGCATCCAATGCTCTTGCAAATTTTAGTCCAACACCAAAAAAGAAAAGTGAAGAAAAACAAAGCAATGGATAAAGGATAAAAAATAAATAAAAATATTATGCGTCTATATTGATCCGATGTATTTGATGAAAATCTCAATACAAGTTGATAATCCTCAAATATCTATTATATTCTTTACCTTCTTTATCAATTTGTTCATAGGTATTTGCCCAATGTGTTCTCTTAGCCCACTTATTTAGTCTTTTGGCATCCTTTCCTTAAAAATAACTAGGTATTTTGAATGTAACTTCTTGAACTTTCTTAAAATGGACCATCTTTAAAGAGGAGAGTCATCTAAATGGATAAATGTGGTATCACAAAAAGCTTGATAAAGATCTACAATTTTCCAATACTCATTTCAAGATTGAACTTTATCCTCTAATATTTCTTATTTGATGGATCTAATTGTGTTCTTTTGGCATTTTTATATAATATTCTTGCCTCTTCCTCCCAAAAATGATTTGGAAATTAAAGTACAAGATTTTGTACCTTCTTGAATTATGTCATATGTAAACATGATAAATAAGATTAGACTACAAAATTTTAATTTCTAAGTATACATTTACAGGTACTATTTTACAGCCTATAGGTGCTGAACTTTGACTTGAAGGCGCAGAAATTTAACTTCTAAGTGTTGAAAGTAATAGTACAGGCACTTAAACTAAAGGCCTAGGCACCAAACTAGTAAGTTTCATTCTTTTACTTTTAAGCGTTGTAAGACAGTAAACAAGAGCTAAGAGAAAGTGCAGAAGAGCTAAAAGAAGTTGCAAATTTTAGTTTTATGTCATTAGGCATTGAAATTTTCTTGATACGCACTGAACGTTTTAACCCAAGCAATGAAAATATGAGTAAAAGCGTTGAAATTTTAATTCGGTGCGCTGAACTTCTGAGTATACGAGCTGAAATTTTCTGCAAAGACGCTGTCTGTGTTTGTTCGAACCTACAAATGTCAATTCTGCAACAACAAAATTGTCAAATGAGTGAGGTGTGCACCATTTATGTGTGTAAACCTGCAATTTACAAACCTGCATGAAGTATTAAGTTAATCACAATTATCAATTTGAAATAAAAAGATCTATACTAATTAACATTCAAATTGAAACAATTAAGAGCATCTCATGGATCTCTAGCTAGAAGGACTAAAAGAATACTCTTAGCTGCAAAGAAATCCTAATGTGATAACCCTTAAACGAGAATATTTATGATCTAACTTGATGAAATGATGCAAGCTATGTAAATTGATGAAAATTAGGCTAATCTACATACTCAAATCCTCTAAAACCGTCATTAAAATTTCATGTTACAATGTTACTAGATGCAATTACAAATTTACCTCCAAAGATAGTGGATGTAAATTGATTAGAACTATGATGCTTGATTGAATTATATGAACTCGACATGAAAGTGGATGTAAAGTCATCATTTGTGCTTTATTATGCCTCCTATTTATATTATTTCCCAAGGTGTAGGGGTAAGGAATCTCAGAGTGGACAAGATTCTCTCTCAAGGTTGAATGGTCAAGATAGAAAATCCTTTTTGCAATCCATGTGCTTTCTTTCCTCATTCCCTATTGGTTGAAAGATTTTTTGTCATAAACTTGTTGGTTGGTGAGGAATATTAATATTTAATTAATTCAAAAGAATTAATTACTTTAGCTATGATTAAAGTGTCTACACACACACAAATATATATATATATATATATATAT
>MU218650.1:255007-298832 GCA_018584345.1 Thuja plicata | reverse complement strand
TAGCTAAAGTAATTAATTCTTTTGAATTAATTAAATCTTACATACATACACACACACATACAAAGAGATACACATATACATACACATACATATTTATATCTATATCTAATTTTTATTAAAAATATATATAAAAAATACCTTTCATTTCAATTTTACCAACTACTTTCTTTATAAATTAATTAATAAATAAAAATAATTTCAATAATAAAAGATATATACTAAAAAGTATATCTCACCATCTATAATGAGTTTTAATTATCTTTAATTTTTGAATGAAAAGTCTTCAACCAAATTTGTAGAGGTAGTTTTTCTCGTGTTATGCTCATGGCGTTTTACTTGGAGATCTAAAGTTGAAGTTTAGTTTTTTAACACTAAAATTTAAAAAAAAAAGTATAGATTTCAAATTTTATTTAATTTATAGTTACTCTAAAACACATACCTATTTTCAAAAAGATAAAAAAGGATCAAATATGTGATGTAAATTAAAATAGGTACCCATTTCGTTCTAAAGAAAGTAATCATTTAAAAATGGGTACATATTTCTATTTAAAATAGGTATTTATATCTATTTTAAATTGATATCTATTCTGCAACATGGTGGAGAAATTCACATCAGAAATGGTGAATGCACATGTGGCGAGGGTAAAAAAGATCTCCTCAACTTACATGTCATACGGTAATGTAATTTTATCATGATGGCCATAGATTTGCATCCCATTTCCAGGATTCTTAATTGGAAATATGCCAAAAGCAACAGTACGAAAAGACATTAAATGGGCACCACCAGATTCAAAACAAATAAAACTAAACTTTGACGGAGCAAGTAAAGGAAATCTAGGGAAAAGTGCTGCGGGTTTCATTTTGAGGAAATAAGATAAATTGATAATACTAGCTGCATATTGCACTCTGCCAAATGGCACGAACAATATGGCTGAAGCAAGGGCACTTTTGTGCAGGATTAGATTAGCATATCAATTGGGCACTAGGGAACTTCATATCGAGGGTGATTCTCTCCTAATAATTTCATATTTGTCCAAAAAAGTGATGGTCAGTTGGGAAATCAAATATACACTACAAGAAGTGATCACTATTCTCTTAGAATTTTCTTCATACATGGTATCCCATTGTGATAGAGAAGGGACCAAATTAGCCGACTGGCTAGAGAACTTGGGGGCTGATGACACTTTGATGGACTGAGAGAGAGAATGTATACATGTCCATATTTTAGAGGTACCAAAATATCTTCAAGGAGAATGTAATATGTAAAGCGAGCAAGACGTGGATGTGACAGTTGAAGGTGATCAAATGGTCACAAAGGACATAAACATGTCAAATCATGACAATATAGGTCACCCAAATCAGTGTGCAAGGTGTTGGCATAGGTGTCTAGGACAAGTAGTAATGAAAAGAAAATGTGAGTTCAATGCGACTTGATATAATAGTGAGGAGGTGGAGATTCAAAAAATTTCATTCATGCCAAGAAGGATGAAAATCAGGCAATATATGACCACAATAAATGTAATAATCAATACAGAGCAAGGTCCCCAGATTATCAAAATCCATAACACATGCAGTCCCTTTCCCTGAGAAAATTCACGTTTTCCAAGCATGATGTATTCATCAAGATTAGGCATATTTATCACACATAGTAGGTTCATTTTGGATCTGTCGAGACAAAGAAAAGTTTTTCAGATTGGTGTTATTTTTCTTATAAGCAGATGGATTATAGAGAGCTTAATATAAGAATTACACTGAGAGTACAACATTAGGAGCACCCAACTTCAGGTCCATACCTCGGACGACAGATGAACATTGCCTTTCGACAGCTCCCAGAACCTGTACTGGATGCCATTAAAGGCATTATGGGTGATGGTATCACGTTGCCTAACGCTCCTCGACATCTTCTTCATTCGCAAATGGTGTCGGTCTTCCTTTCAAACTGGTATGATATGGTGCCCGATTTTGATGTCTTTTTTAAAATGTCAAAGAAATTAATTAAAGAGGACTTTGTCTCAGTGGAAGAGCTTCAAGAAGCATTAAATGGATATTAGCTGCGGCCATCTACAGCTTGGGTAGGCGGTCTTTTCCACCCTGCAGAGTTAGACACTAAAAAAGAAATTGTTCATTTATACAATGTACTAAAGCTTGCTCGGCAAGGTAGAGACATTGGTTATCTTCGAAAAGAAATAATTAAGTTTATGGACATTCTGCCAAGTGGAATGGTAGTGAATGATATTTTGTTGTTTGACATGTTCATAACGGTGCTCACTTATGTGGATGGTGTTTCAGGTGACATTTCCCCAGCGGTGTCAACATCTCAGACACCATCAGTCACGTCTGGGCGCAGAAAGGAAAAAACAAAATGTACAAGGTAGATTGGTCTTCAATCCATTTTGGGGGTTTAACATTTTTTGTAATATGAGGTATCTTCATCCTCACTTTTGGTAGAGCGGGCCAACATATCTACATATGATTGTTTCCTAGATATAGGTAGGAGAAGGTAAATAGTTAGCCTCTACCATTTCTTGTACAGCGAGATAATGTTCTCTGCTTTTGTAGTCGTGGTATCAGATGTTTATATGTGATAAGCTATTAGCTTATATTTCATCAGCCTTTAATGGCTGTGAAAAGTTTTGTAAGATTGTAATGGCAAGGAAGGAGGGCTTTCTTTCCTGTTTCTTTCCCCCCTAAGCCTTTGAAACAGGTTTTATTTTAAATTTAATATATCAATGGCCTAGCCATTTTTCCCAAAAAAAAAATATTGATATCTATTTTAAAAATCAATAAAGGTACCCATTTCACATGAATAGAAGTTTAGGCTTAATAGCCCTATCCTATTGGGGTACTCACTTTTTAATGAAACAAGAAGTTATTCCTATCAAGATTTTTTCTACTTACAAAAGTTTAGCTATAAGCAGATTCATTGTAGATTTATTTTACCCAAAGTCTATCTTATTCTTACATATTGTAATTTTTTTAACAAATGAAAGGGTAAATATTCCAAAGGATAGTCATTGTCGGTAGAAGAATTAATATGATAAAAAACAAAGAGTGACATGTAAAACTATCAAAATAAATTATGATTAGGTGTTACTTAAGTGGTAAATTGTATAAGAAAATAAAAACTAGACACTCAATCTAGTTAAGAACTAAACCATAACTAAAAATTCTAACTTTAACACTCACCTTGCCATTAAACCAAATTGATCCCTAATCATAAACATTATAAAATAGGCA
Organism: Thuja plicata; assembly: GCA_018584345.1. Lineage (NCBI taxonomy): Eukaryota > Viridiplantae > Streptophyta > Pinopsida > Cupressales > Cupressaceae > Thuja > Thuja plicata. The sequence goes on along the minus strand of MU218650.1, from coordinate 295,595 downwards.
ACCCTAACTCTATACCAGATTCAATTAATTCCTTAAACCAAATCAAATAATTGTACTAATATTAAACCAAATTGAACCCTAACACAAAACTAAATCAAACCCTAACCTTATTACTAAACCAAATGGTACCCTAGCACAAAATTAAATTAAACCTTAACCCTGATAAAATTAAATACAAATCATAAAACTCATTGAGAAATAAATCAAGTTGTACCCTAGACCTAAGCCAAATTGAACCTAAACTCTAAATCTAATTGGATACTAAACCAAATTTATACCATAACCATAATCCTAAACCAAATTAAACACTAACCATAAACCTACAAAAAAATTAAACACTAACCCTAAACCTACAACAACATTGAATGATAACACTAAAAAAATAGAGTCATAACCTTAACCCTAAACCATATTCAACACTAACTCTAAACCAAAATAAACTATAACCTTAAATGTAATTGAATTAAACCAAATTATACCCTGACATTGAAACTAAACTGAATGGAACCCTAACCCTAATAAAATTGAACCCAATTTCTAATAGTAAACTCAATTAAATTTTAACCCTAAACTTAAATATATTCCTAATAGTAACATTAAACTAGATCAAACCCTGATACTAAACTAAATTGAACCTTAACACTCTACCTAGTTAAAAACTAAACCAAATTGAACCCTTTAAGAAAACTAAATTTAACCTGCATCCTAAACAAACTTGAACCCTAACTATAATAGTAAGCTATATTGAACCATAACCCTAAAAGTAATTGAGCGGAGTACCAAATTGTACCATAACCCAAACCTAATTGAACATTAAATCAAATTTAACCATAATCCAAAAATAAATTATACAACAATACTAGCACAAAATTAAATTAAATTGTTACCCTAATCAAAATTGAGTTTAAAAACCTACACCTAACTAAACGTTTAACCCAATGCAACCCTTTAATTAATGTAAATTTAACCTCAATCCTACATATTTATCAACCCTAACTATAACACTAAACCTAATTGAAAAAAATCTCTAAAACTCATTGAATGCTATACCAAATTTAACTATAACCCTAAATTAACTTAAATTAAAATAATTTGAACCATAACCCTAAACTAAACCGAACCCTTATAATAAACCTTATACAACCTATAATCAATCTTATACCACATTGTATCTATCCCTTAATAAAAATTAAACCTTCATACTAATATTAAAACAATAAATTGAATGGAACCCTAATCCTAAACAAATTTGAACCCTAAATCTAATTGAGCATTGAACCCTAATCGTGGGTAATTGAAATTCAATCCATATGTCAAACTAAATTATACATAATATATTCAATTTATAGTTTGAATATTATCATTTGAAATTTTTTTATGACACACTTTTAACTTGTGTGAAGGCAAAAGTCCATAATCACAATGGCCTAACAAAGATTCAAACCTTGGTGGGTACAACACCACAACAACTACATAACCAACACACCATAACCAACAAATCATTGTAGCTAGAAGAATTAATATGATAACAAGAAAAGAGTAACATGCAAAACTACCAAAATCAATTATGATTAGGTGTTACTTAAGTCGTTCTTTCATGTGGTTAAATTTTAAATTGTATTAAAAACTCATTTGTTATAGTTGGAAGAATTTAAAAAGTGCAAAATGAAGAACAAAATTTATGTGGGAAAATAATATTTTAAAATGGATTATAAAAATAGTTAAATTTAAAGAGAAAAATAAAAAAATGGACGAAAACCTTAAGTGCTTTGATAAACAATCTATTTTTTTATAATGAAAAATAGTTTTCAAAAGAATAAAATATCGAGATAGGAAGAATGAATCAACAATTAACAATAGCATACCTAATGGAAAATATCTCTAAGGTATAAGATCACATTGTATTTTCTCGTGTGAGACACTTGATGTACTAGGCATTTCACAAATCATTTGATAAATGTGATATAGTTAAGTTTCTCTAGCTAAAGATTGTAAGGTTGAAAATAACATTAATTTTTAATCTATAAATCTTATTAGTTATGGCAATATAACACATGATATTTTATAAATAATGTTGGTTTTAAGTTTGTAAATTAAATTTTATGATAAAACATATTTAGAAAAGTATTGGAATGGAATTAGAGATCCAACTAAAATCAATTGTGAGTCTATATATTGAAGGCTTTGGATATATTAGAATTGGAGATAATACAAATAATGATATAGATAGTATGGTTGTCAAACAAGTCAATTTAAAAAAATATTTTGTAAGAAAAAATATATTATTGTATCTAATTTATAAATGATGATAAATATCTGTGTTCATATTATTGTATAAATATAAATATTCACACATCAAGCAAAATAACAATTAGGAGAAATGGGCCAGTAGTAGTTAACTTCACATGTTCAATTGAGGTACCTAATTGTGACTTAATTGCTTAAAGCTAAGGTTTCATATTCTAGCCAATAACAATGCATTCTATAGGGAAAGATTATGTGGGAAAGGGTTAAAAATTGGTCCAAAACAAGTCTTGACTGATACTTGACCCACATTGCACCAATAATCGCTTACTCAAATTGCCACAAATCACCAGTACTTGTGGACAAATGTCACAGTAGTGGTTCAAAAATATCTTTTAGTGGTTCACAAAATTCTAAAAGTGGTGCACAAATAAGTCAATCATGGATCAAAAAAGCTAAAACAATGACCAACTATTTGTATATAAATCATCCACTACTAGTAAGTAAATGATCAAAATTCAGTGAATGGTTATTAGACTTTGATTCACTTTGGTCCCTTGCCCCTAACGAAGGTTTCTATGTTCAAGTTAGGTGACTAATGATATAAGTTGTTATGAAGTAAAGGAAATCACTATCTTGTTATATATATTATAAAAGGAAAGTATAATGATATTAAGTATTGTTTCATTAAAGAACTAGTAGAAAAGTGATATGAATTGGTAGACACTCAAAAAGACATTAGAAAAGAGGAAATGTGAACATCAAATATAAAATGGATGTTGTTGGTTGTATTCCAGGTTTTGGCTTGTTTTCCCTCTTTGATTTCATGTTTAAAATAGAAGTCTCTAAGTCCTTCTGCCTTATCCCTGTCAAAGTTTTCAGGTTTTCAAGTCTGAGTCTATAAAACTGTGCAAAAAACCTTGAAACCCTAGGTCTTATTTGGTGCTCTAAATTGAAAAGAAACCCTAAGGTCTTTTTCGCTTATGTTTCGCAGTTACCTTTTTGGTTCACTTAAGTCATGAGTTGCATTCTAATCGCTTAGTCGCATAACTTAAACGACATATTCCCTTTTTCTACTAGACTTAGTGAGTAGCTTGTGTCACATAGTCTCATGCAACTTTACAATATTCCTTTGGCATTCCCAGACTTTGCAATTTAGCTCGTGTTGCGTAGTCGTGGTATCATTAAATAGGCCAATAGTATATGAAGGGGCCCACAGATAGGTCATGATGTTGCGAGGAGTTATCAGTAGTTAAGAGTTTGTTATGAGACTTTGCGATCTCTTTATGTCATGCAATCGCTAAGTGGGTCTGCGGTTAAGTATGTTGTGAAAGCTTTAGTCACGCATTCTCCAAAAAGGATGACAATTAAGTTAAATCTTTCGAGACCTTGTGACTAACCATTTATGTTTTGGGATAAAGCACAGTCAGGCTGTTGCTAGATAACTCAGCTTTCAATATGCGATGAGACATGTGTCAGAAGGTAAGTGGACTTTAAAGGATGATCGCATGATCGCCAAAAGGTAAAAGTTTATTCAGTGACTATGAGACTCATTAAGGGCTTCTGTTTGTCGCAAGGTCTCAGAAGATTTTAAAGGTATAAAGGATTTCTTAGAGATTGTGCGACATCCGTCAGATGAAGTCATTAAAGATCCTATGGTGGTCACCAAGTTTGAGAATAAAAGAGCACAAAGAGAAAAGTCCTTGTGACTCAGCAGCTAAGGGTTTGTCGCGAGGTCGTCAGATAAAGTAAAGGGCAAGATACCTGTCACATTGTCTTGTGAAGTTTTAACACTTAAATTTTGTATTCTGTGATCGGGCGACTAAGGGTAGTCACGTAGTCTTACAAAGATAGAAAAAACATTTGGCAACTTAGAGATAACCATAAAAGTTAAAAGTGACAATTAGTTGCATAGTCTTAGAAAAAGATGAGGGTTAGTGTTAACCATTGGTGACTTTGTTTTCTTCATTGTCGCGTGATCGCCATATAATGACTGTGGTTAATGAAAGTAAGGAAAGTTGTGTAGTCGCTATGTCTCCAGAGAAATCATGGGTTAAGAACTGGGGTTAGCGAAAGAGAAATTATATGCAGTCGCATGGTCGCTTGATACCAAATTTTAAGAAAAAGGCGGCAGTATTAGATATGATAGTGTGAATCACTCATCGACCAATTAGAGGCTTAAATTTTGACTACTGTGCAGAAAAGGGTAGCTGAGATGTATGACAGTTGGCCAATCATAGAGAGACATGTCAGCTCATTTGAATTTTGTAAGGTTTTTTCAAGGATTCAGTTTTATGAATTTGATTTCCTTTCATGCTCAGGGAACTGCGGCTAGGTTTTCAATCAAGTTCACAGTATGTTGAATTAAAGACAGAATTGATGTTCTCAAAATCTTGAGTTGTGTACTTCAAATGGTTACTATAAGGAGTTGATTGTGTATTAATTTGCATTCATCTTGCTTTCAAAATTCCAAAATGAGAAGAGCTAAGTAATCTGAAAGAGAGAAAATTCAGAGAATTGCAGAAATTTCTGTTGCTTAAAGCTTATTATTTCCAGAGAATTGTGCACAGAGCAGTAAGTGAATCTCAGAGATAGATTTGTTTCAATATCAGTAAAGAAAAGGAGATTTAGGCATGATAAACATGAGCAGAGCAGAAAGTGTAGCATCAACCAGTGGTGGAGGCAAAAAGTTAGAAGAGGAGGCAAAGGGAAAAGTTTATTACTCTAATGAATTCCTCAGACTGGTTCCTAGTTTGACTCAGAACAAAAGAGAAAATACCAATGTGCTCATTGATGAATATCAAGATATACGAGATGCTAACACTCCATGAACAACAGGTTTTTTACTTTTCAATTATTTTTATAAGAATTCTGATAAGGCTATTCCAGTGTTAAACCCTTGGACCTGTGGTTTAGCTAGATTAATTGTTCCTAATGTCTACGTAGATGTAGACTTGTTCCTAGACATGGCCAGTCATTATGATGTTTTGTCTAAAACAATCAAAAGGAATGATGGCACTGCCCTACTGATACTGAATAGAAATTCATTCATGCAAGCCTTTGGCTTATACAACACTATGTCTACCAGAATTGATATGACAAAGTAGCAACAGAGATATACTTTGAAGCCCGGTATTGCTAGAGGCCAGTTGCTGAAACATATGCTAAAGGAAGTAAGGAAATATTTATATCCTATGTCTGGGACCAGCCCATATTATTACAAGGATTTACAATTCTACATCAAGTATGTTGCCTATGCCCTATGTAGAGTGCTAGGGATAGATGGTGATGCAGAGAAGATCAGTGCAGGATTTCTGATGATGGTGTTGGACCTACAGGAGGTACACTCCAATACTAGTTATGATTACATTTGACATATCATTGATGAAATGCATGAGGGTTTCATTACAACTTAGAAGAAGATGAAAGACCCAAAAGAGAAGGAGCCCAAGTTCTTACACTACTCCATCCTTATGCATCTCCTGTTGCATTTCAATTTTGTAATCGTGGATGTTGATAATTTGGCCCCTCAGAGGTTTTACCGATAAGGACCAAATCCTATCCAATTTTGGGTGAGGGTTTGGAATTACACATCTAAGGATTGTGATTATTATGCTTTTTAGAATTGGATTGTATATCCAATAGTACAAAATCTGGGAATTAGCAGAACAAGAGTCCCACTGAAGATTATGCAACTACTGAGGCCATGTGACTACACAGATAAGTGGAAGGGAAAGCATAATTGGGGTGATTTCTTCTTGAAGAAAATTATATTGTTATCAGAGTATATGGGTGTATTCACCCACCTCATCTCTTACCATATTATGTAGCAGCAAGGGTGGCTATGATGGAGTTTATATGGCAACTATTGTTAACAGACAATGAGCATTTTGTGCCACATAAAAAGGGGACTTTGACCCCTAGGCAATTTAGAATCTTTAATTTTACAATTGGCAAAGTTTCTATTGATGCAGTGGGTCAGTAGTTGGAAGGATGCAGAATGGGGGTAGCCCCTTATAGATATATTGACCTAGAAGGTTTCATGGCAGGGGTGAGAAAATTGTATACTCCTACAATCCCCAATACTAATGTTCATTGTGAATGCATAGAGGAAGATGCAATGAGAAACATCTTGGATGAAGATGATATTCAGGCAAGGTGATTGAGGATTCAAGAAATCTTAAATCTTGAAAGACAAATTAAGAGAAATGGGATGGATTTTGGGGGTTCTTAACTTGAAGTTCAGATGGGTGATGTAATAAAAGGATTTGGGTATAGCCCAAAGTCTCAAGCCTTTGCAATGTGGAGCCTGTGCCCAAAAGATCAAAAGCCCCAAGTGGTGAACATCCAGGAAAATATGGTGGGTAGTCAGATGGTGCGGACAATGCAGAATACAAGGGATTTGGAGATATCCCAAATTATGACACACTGGGCTCACTTAAATGAGGACAAAACTAAAAAATTGTCTGATAAGTGTAGAACATTGTTAGAAGAAACAAGTACATTGGAAAAAGATAGAGAATTATGCCGAATACAAGTACACCAGCAAGATTAGGTAATAAAAATATTAATGAAAGAATTGGAAGAGAAACCTAAGGTGATGTATGTGTCTATGCAACCACAGCCCCTGCAAATTGAGGACAAGGCAAAGTCTAAAGAGGTGGTTGAGGAGAAGGTTGAGGGAGAGAAAGGAAATGCAATTGCTTTAAGAGCATTAAAAGGTGTGTTACAACATAGAATTGAAATTCTAAAAGATAAAACTGATGTTATACTCAATGCCTATAACAAGTTGCCAGCTTTGCATACACAGGTGATGGGGCACCTAGCTATCTGTAACCCCTATTTTACTAAGTGGTCGACCAGGGCACAATTGTTTGAGAAGCTAGCATCTTTGCAAGACCTAAGATTAGATTCGCCAGAAATAGTAACAGAAGTTGAAGATGAGATCAAAAGGGTTAATATTGCTTTCTCATTCTTTAAGGGAAAATTGAATCAAATTGAGGTAAAATTAAGCCTTTTTTCTGATGACTAATAAATTTGTTCCTTCCTTAAAGGGAGATGATGATCAAATAAAGGCCTTAGATGCCTGGAGGTATGAATTTGATAGAGAAATTCCTAGTGATGAGGCATTTATTTTGGGGACAGATGTGGATATAGAAGGGTTCAATAAGATATTGGACGAAGCTTTCAAGGCAGAAACTTCTATCAACAAGTTTTTAGTAGATGTCAAAAATATCAGTGATGCAAGATGGGACAGCAAAAGGTCCAAATATAGAGTACTCAGGACTTCAAGTGGCCATTAGATGATGAAGTGAAAGCATGGGAGTTGATGACCATGCCCAAGAGAAAGAAGCTAGCAGTTGAAGAAGAAATCTTGGACGATGAGTAAGGATGACTACTTGGCACCTCACTATTGAAGAAGAAGAGGATAGTTATTGCAAAAGGAGAATGTAGGTGATATAAAAGAACGGTCATCTAGACTCAACATAACTACTGCCATCTACTATGTCTACTATCAGATTGAAGTCGCTAGATTGGGAGAAGAACAAAGAATATATGTTTCCATCTTTTTGACTTGGTCATTTCCACTGCTTCTTCTCTCTTTCTTTTTGTGTCTTCTATAGTTTTAGGGTTAGGTTTTCCGAGAATATCCAAATCTTGTAGCATCCTTTTGAAAAGGATTCCAAGATGGTTGAAGACCTATATATATAGAAGAGATTTGTTTTTAAAAAAGAGGATGAAATATATTGTAAAAATCAGTCTTTCTAAATTTGTGCCTGTATATTTCAAGTTTCAAAAAATTTTCATGTATGAAAGAAGGATTACATTAATAAAATATGGTGCAATTTTACTCTTCTCTATTGTTGTCTCTTTATTTCCTATGTATGCTTCTTATGCTTAAGATTGTAAGGCACTCTAAAGCATTTTGGTTACAAGGTGACTATTTAATTACTTGCAAGTTTCTTTCATGCAAAGAACTAAGTTTTTTGAGTGGTTTTAGAAAGCATATCAGTATTTAAAGATTTGATACAGTATTTTAGAGGTAATCAGATAATTTGTAAGGCAACTTATCCTAATTGCATGTAGGTTGTAAGGCAGCTTATAGTATTTTGTTTTTGTGAGAATTCAAGCTTTTGACTCTGTAACCCAAATGATAGGCACTGATCTAGGTCTGGGTCTGATAATCTATCATGATCTAAGTTTTCAAAACATTCAAAATTATTTCAAACATACTTGTTACTAAAACATATGAGCTGAACTCATCAAGGACTTATGTCAGTAGGACAATGTCCACTTTATTGATTCTATAGAGAGTGAATCATTAGGTTATCCCTCCTAAAATCAAAAGGAAGAAGGATGCAAATCCTTGTCTCATTGGTTTATGTTCTCAAAACCATAGCCTGGCTTATGATACTCTGTTTCAAACTAATCATTGCAATCTCTAAAGTGTTTTATAAGTTGTTACAGTGAGGTTTCAGGTGCATAACCAATGAATGAAACAATCCACCAAATACATAGACTAAAATATCAGTAATCTTTAAAAGGTAAAACCTACCTGAGTCTATAGAGCTCAAAAATGAAGAAGGATATTATCCAATTCTTAGCAATTAGCCTTTTCTCTTGCCTAAAAGAGGTTGCATTTGAGTATATAAGGTATACTATCATCATTAGGTAAGTGTTGCAAGAAAAAGTGCTAACAGATGCTAAAGTAAATAATGGAAGAAATTAGGGTAGAGTGTTAGAATAAACTATTAGTTTTTTCCGACAAAAAATCAAATAATTGTAACCATAATTAAATGAAAAGGGGTGAAAATATTGAGCTATTTGGAGGCTTTAAGTTACTTAGGAGGATCATATTTGGAAATTTTTCTAATATTTCCATTGTAGTGGTCATTTTCCTAGACAATGCTTCAAAACCAAAGAATGTATCAACAAACAAGGTCTAAATCTTATGGCCAAATTGACAAGCACAAAGTAGTTTCAAGCTACAAACATAATCAATCTGTTTAACAATTAAGTTCTTTCATGCTTCCATTGAGAATGTTGAAGTCCATCGTCTACTTAAATTGTGTTGAGAATGGTGAAGTCCATCATCTAATTAAATTGTGTGATAATTGATATTTTATAAGAGAACTATAATTGCAAACCATATTAGAAATTTTATAACAGGAATATAATTGCAAACCATATTTGATAAAAAAAACTGCAAGATAATTTAGATATCGAATGTAAAATCATGTCTAACATAAAAGACACCTATCCATCGTATCTTTTCTTTTAAAAAATATTTACATCCATAAATATATATAAAAAAATCTATTCAAAACTCTCTGATTTCATACAGAGCAAGTAACTTATATGTACATTTAAATTTAAATAGAATACAATTCAAATCCTTTTTGCATTATCTACCCTAAATGAAGTACTAGCATGTCAAATTGGTTAAAAATGAAGTTCTTCATGCTTACGTTCAGGATGTTGAATTTGGTCATCTACTTAAATTGTATGATAATGAATAGTTAATAGGAATGTTAAAATTGCAATTTATATTTGATGAGGAATCACAAAATATTTTACACATAGAATATAGAATCATGTCTAATATAAGAAACACATATATCCACATATATTTTCTATTTAAAATATTTACAAATCTATTTAGAAGTCTCCAATTTCATCCACAAGTAACTTTTATGTTCATTAAAATTGAATATATTTCATGCCCTACCTTAGCTAGAGTATGAACATAGTAACCACAACTTGAATTGTTTCATCTCAGTTAAATATTAAAGCAAGTGTAACTGTGCTTGCCAGCGTATCAAGACCACAAAGATGAGTGAGACACTGGAATTTCAACTTATTTACGTCTGCAAATTCATAAAGTATTGGAGGTTAAATCTTGTGGGTAACCATACAGATGTAGAAAATAAAAACAAAAATTTTATGGCTAAACTAGTATACAAGATGGCGATAGGCGATTACTAGACGACGGGCGATTACCAGGCAACAGGAAACTATCACCGTGCTTGGCAGAAATAGGACCTGTGAGACTGGAAGAAACCAATCCTGGATGGATGGCAGACTCAGAGCAACGTTTTTCCCCATCAAGCCAGGAAACATCAAAGGGTACGTAATACTCCTGACGTTTTGCCAGAGGTCAAAGATTTTATGCATATTTTCAGACAGAGGCCATTCATCCAACAGGTCTATGAAAATGTAGAGGGTCCAAATTTGGGCCTTTAGAGGGTTGATTTTGCACATAAATATAGATCTATACCCAACTAGAAAGGACCAAATTCTTCAACAAATAGGAACCCCTTGCAGATCTTCTCTGGCAAGGCTGTAGTCCAACCTGCTAAACCAATATTCGTAAACCCTCATTTCCACAACCAAAAGAGAGGCATGCAGAGGCTCCAACAGAAATGTGATATACCGATAGAAGGTCCCCCTACCCACAAGGACACACACCTTAGGGATCTTTTTAAAGGAAAAAAGAAAGTGGGGACCCCTCCCCTCACGACCCCCCGTGGGGACTTCCAAGGCCACATCTTCTATGAACAANAAGATGGCCCCCTGTCACTCCCCATCCCCCCTCTGCTTTAGGACCCCATGGAACAAATTTCAAAATCCAGTCTGGGCGGGAAAAATCCAAACCCTAGAGCAACCTAAAGGCAGCTGTGAAATCAAGGCCAAAACTCAGTAAGGAGAAACAACCTATCTTTGACATTTGTAACGAAACCCTGCCGGGATCTTTGAAAACAGAGGTAGTTCTCCCACCCAAAGACTTGTTCTTAGATTCAGCTACAGAAGAAACCCTCCAACTCAAAGCCCCCTTCAATCCAAAATTGGGCATACCTAACCTAGTCTGGAGAAAGAAAGAGGGTCCTGATCTACATAAATGGTTTATCAAAGATAAAGCACATACATCTATTGTTCTTCCATAACATATGTTCTGCCAACAGAATTCCAAAATTTGTCAATCAGTACTGGTAGGCACCTGTTCAAATCCTCTGTTGTCTTTTTTGCAAGTTAAGGAATGGGCTCTCAAATCTTGGGTGGGTTTGCAAAATTTATTTATGCTTGATTTAAACTCAAACTACTTTGTGGCCCTTTTTGATTCAAAATCATCAAGGGACTCGGTTCATAAAGAAAAAGGGTGGTTTTGATTGGGTTCAGGGCTATTCACTATGGAATGGTCCCCTAACCTATCCATTCAAGCCAAGACATATTGTTTCCTTCCCTTCTGGATCTCCCTCCCGACACTGCCTCTCGAGTATAGGGATCTAGACATCATCGAAGCATTGGCCAATAGAGTGGGGATTTTTATTCATCATGATCTCTTACCCTTTGAGTACACCCATAAGGAGGTCAAAGTATGCCTCTTGATTGATCAGATGAAGGATTTTCCATCGGCCCTTTCAATCAAATCTAAATGGGGTGTTTGGTCATAGAAACTTGTAGTTGAGGAAGCTAGTGTGGTCCTACAGAAACAAGATTTACTGGGCCATTTCAACTTCCAATGCCAAGACTCCAATCAGGGGGATATCAAAGCTTGTAAAGACCCTATCTCCAACCCCCACCTGTGTTCACTTTCTAGGAAAACCAAAAATTTCACTCCATATGATCTACTAAGGGCTAGGAAAGAAAATCCTACTGGGATCCCCTCCATTTTTGATGTGGGCCTCATTATCTCAGAGTTTTCTCTATCCTTGCATTATTTTCTTTGGCTGTTTTTTACCTTTTAGTGCCCAACTAAGAATCTTTGTCTGAGAGCCCCAAGTGACTCCCAAATTTTTCTCTAGGGGCCCCTATCTAAGCCTTCCCCTCCTTGTGTCCTTACTTTAACTAGCAAACCTCCTCCCCCATCTCGACCGCTAAAGCTATCCAAGGTCAGAGACATCATGGTTGATCTGGACAACCTTCCCCAAACTCACTCTCCTGGGCACCTCCCTAGGACATGAAAAGAATAGTTGCCCCCCATCTTGGGCTTAGTAGCAAGGGCCCAGCTTCTCTTCTTCTCAAGCTGGCTTTTCGTCCGCTGACAGGAGCCTTTCGATGCTCAATCATAGACCAAGATGCACGTTTAGATAACATGGACATGGATATGGACCTTCTGATAGACTCACTATTGCTAGAAATTGCTGACAACAAATTAGATGGTCTACCCCCACATTCTTCTCAGCTTCCATTTGTACCAATTGGAACTGATCACCCCCTCATGAGCTGGAGATCACCGAAACAATAGAAGATGATCAAATGGTTAAATTAGACCATTGTGCAATCTTCCAAACTGTATTAGATCCTTCAAAGGTAGCTAAGCCAGTCTCTTATAAAATACCGAGGGTAGACCTACTAGGGTGAGCAAAAATCAAGAGGAAATTGCTACTGACACCCAACTAGCCATCAGCTTCTAGCAGACCCCAAGGAAATGCAAGGCTGAGGCTTTAGATTTAATTTCTAAACAACTATCAGTAAGTAGGAGGGCGAGCTTCCCTCTGAATAAAATATGAGGCTACTATCATGGAATGTTAGAGGGCTCAACGCCCCTAACAAAGAACACCTTGCAAAAGATTAGGTCAAAGTGGGAGGAGCTGACCTGATCCTACTTCAGGAGACCAAATTGTCAAAAGAGGCAGGGTACAAACTATTCTCTTCCTGGAAAAACTGGGATTTTGCTCTCTCGACAGCTACTGGAGCCTCAGGGGGACTAGCTCTCCTAGGGAATAGAATCAAATGCCAAATCAATATGATCTCTCAAAACAAAAATTGGATGGTGGTTGAATTTTCAATATTCTCCCTCTCTTTTATAATCATTAATATTTATGCTCCTATTTCAGTCTTGGGGAAAACAAGGCTTTGGTCATTCCTTTCTCAGCTTCTGCTAGGCCTGAATGATAAGAAAATTATCCTAAGAGGGGATTTTAGTGCAACCCTGGGCAAGCAAGACATAATGGGGGGAGCAAACACATCTCCAAAAGTCATTGATAACTTCAGGGATTTTATTGACAACAATCAACTTCTTGACTGCATCCCTTCAAATGGATGTATTACTTGGTCTAATAAAAGAAAAGGCATTCACTTTGTGGGCTCTAGACTGGACAGGTTTCTACTAAACTCCCTCTGGCTTCAAGATCACGGGAACTATCAATCCTTGATCCTATCCTTAACAGGATCAGACCATTTTTCTATCACAGCATAAATTCAAACAGCCATCCCCAATAATCGCCCTCGGCCATACTTCAAAATGGAAACAATGTGGTTTAGGGACCCACACTTCCTTACATTACTGCAAAATTGGTGGTTCAATGCCCCATGCACTATTGGCATGGCTATGTTTAAGCTCTCTAAGAAGCTAGTTTTTATGAAACAAAAAATTAAACAATAGAATAAAACATCACTTGGGAACATTTTTAAACAAAAAGTTGAGCTTCAAAGGAAACTGGAAGACATTAAAGACATTATCCTCAGCAAGGGTTTGTCCCCCAAAATATATGAGGAACAAAGAAGGATCACAAGCAAGTTAGAAGAGGTGCTTAGCAGAGAAGAAATCTACTGGAGGCAAAGATCCAGAGAACTGTGTCTCCGAGATGGAGACAGAAACACAACTTTTGTCCATATGTCAGCCAAAGTCAAAAGACATAGAAACACAATTTTTCAAATAATGGATAATAACGGTCTTATCCTCAATCAGAATAGAGATATCCAAATGGAAGCAGTAAGATATTTCACCAACCTACATTTAGCAGATGTTCGAGAAAATTTGAACCAGCACACTCCCCCAATCACTAACCATATCCCTTCTTTGGTCTCTCCCTCGGACAACTTGGATTTGCTTACACCCTTTACTTTAGAAGAAATCAGATCCACCTTTTTTTCCATGGATGCAGACAAAGCACCAGGCCCGAATGGTTTCACTCCTTTCTTCTTTCAAAACTGCTAGGATTTCATGGGTCCAGATATTCTGAAAGCAATGGAAGAATCTAGAAAACACTCCTGCATGCTCAAACAGTTTAATAACACAATGATCACACTCATCCCCAAATGTCAACATTCACAAAATTTTGTAGATTGTCGGCCAATAGCACTCTTCAACATGATCTACAAGATTATTTCTAAATCTATGGCCTCTCGCTTGGGTAAATTAATCCCTAAAATCATCTCAGAGCAGCAAGGTGGATTTGTTTCAGGGAAAGACACAGTAGAAGGGGCCCTCATTGCACATGAAGTCCTACACACTATCCAAGAAGATGGTCTACCTGCCATAATCCTTAAGCTGGATATGACTAAATCCTACGACAAGCTAGATTGGAAATTTCTGTCTGCAATTATGACCAAAATGGGTTTCCACACTAAATGGATTAAATGGATTCAAGCTTGCATATCAGGTGCAAAATTTTCAGTAATGATTAATGGGACCCTGTGTGGGTATTTATCCTCATCACAAGGTGTTAGATAGGGGGATTCTGTCTCACCATTCCTTTTTATCATCTTAGCAGAGGGTCTCAGTAGGCTCATTGCTCATAAAAAAACTTCAGGTCTATGGGAGGGGATCAACATTAGACAATCTCACCTATCCATTTCACACACCCTATTTGCAGATGATTCATTACTCTTTGGTGAAGGCTGTGTTAAAGAGGCTGAAGTTATAAAAGACACTCTGGTAGAATACTATGAGGCATCAGGCCAAAAATTAAATGAAACTAAATCCAAAATTTTCCTCTTCAACATCAATCCGAAAGCTGCTAAAATCATTCAGTGAACTTTAGGCTTCTCGGCAGCCAATACCCCTAGTAAATACCTACGCATTCCTTTCTTCTAGGGCAAAGCAAAATCAGCATTCTGGGATGGGGTGGTAACAAGCATTAGGGAAAGGATCGCTTCATGGAAAGCCAGATGGCTTTCCCTCGCAGGTTGAATCCTCCTAGTGAAGTCAATGTTAAGCTTAATACCAAATTATATAATGTATGTCATCCTTGCCCCCCCGGGTGTGATAAAGAAAATATCCAAGTGCTTAAGAGAATTCATTTGGAAAGGGAACATTGATAATAAGGAAAAAATTCCCCTGGTTTCTTGGAAATTTTTTTGCAAACCTAAACCAAATGGGGGCCTGGGCTTCCATAAACTGCATGAGAGGAACCTCAGCCTAGGAGCCAAACTATCCTGGAAAATCTATGACAGACCCAAGAGCCTCTGGAGCCAACTTATCAAGATAAAATACCTCGATGTGGACACCCCAGAGAGAATCTTCTATATTTCCAACCCCCCCTCAGGCTCTGCCATGTGGAATTTCGTTATCACCAGTAGAAGCATTATACTCCCCCACCTGTCATGGCAAATAAATTCGGGATCACAGGCACTGTTCTGGGCAGAATCATGGAACAGCCACAAAAAAATCTCTTCTAGTCAACATCTCTAGTCCACCAGAATAGTGCTTGAACAAGAATGGGGAGTCAAGGTTCATGACTACTTCAGACTAAAAGATGGAAAGTACAAATGGAAAGACTTCTCCCACCTCCTGATTCCTCCTAATGAAAAATCAGAGCTCCAAAATGTATTAAGGAACAAATTCCTACCCATCAGTGGGGAGAAGGATAGGATTATATGGACAAAAAGTAAATTGGACAGTTACACAGTCAAAGAAGGGTATAATTCTCTGGTATATATACCAAACAAAAGCCTCCCCATTCACAAATTTGCATGGCACAGTGCAATTCTTCCAAAAATCAGTGCATTTACATGGCTCGCTATCCAAGATAGGATACTAACAAGCTCAAGAGTAAAGAGACTGGGGATCACGGATTCCTTCCCATGCCTACTATGTGGATTAGTAGAAGAAGACACATACCATCTCTTGGTAGGATGTGACTTTTCCCAAAAGGTATGGAAATGGTGCCTAAAAAAACTTGGATGGCAGGGCCCCCTCCATAAATCCCTAAGGATGATTATTCTCCAGTGGCCCCTCCTCCATCAAGAGACTTTCTTCTCCAGTATTTGGTGAGTGACCCTGGTGGCAGTAATGTGGAACATATGGTGGGAAAGAAACAAAAGAGTATTCAGACACCAACCTTCCCTGGTAGAATAGATTTATATCTTGGCCAAAAAAAGTATATCAAAAATGGTGAATGCTCATGTGGCTAAGACTAAGAAACTCTCATCCACCTTCTCATCTTTCGACAATGGAATTCTTAACAAATGGAAACAAATCCACATTTCATTCCATGGAGTTCTGATAGGTAGAATGCCCAACCAACAGATTAGAAAAGACTACAAATAAAGACCCCCAGAGGGTAATTTTATCAGACTTAACTTCGATGGTGCATGCAAAGGCAACCCTGGGAGATTAGGTGCGGGTTTTGTCCTGAGTAGGTGGGACAAATCAGTCGTTGTAGCAGCACATTGCAACTTACCAGATGGAACCAATAATCTAGCAGAAGCTAGAGCTATCCTATGTGGAGTCAAACAAGCTTTACGTTTGGGGGTCTCTGAGCTGCATATAGAGGGGGATTCACTGATCATCATCTCATACCTATCCACAAAAGCATCAGTTAACTGGGAACTCTAATATGTACTCAAGGAAGTCACAAAGCTCCTTCCCATATTCTCCTCATACAGAATCTCACATTGCTATAGGGAAGGTAACAAACTCACAGAGTTAGCAAATCTAGGGGTAGAAGACAGCGTGGCAGACTGGGAATCAAACAATGTCCAGGTACAAGTAAATGAAGTACCAAAATTCCTTAAGGAGGAAGTGATGTAAGCCTTCCACCCTGGTTTATCAGCGGTAGTACGTAGAGAAGAAATTAGGTAATTATATTAATCAACATGTGCCAAACACAACACATCGAACATGTTGAATATATATTCAGGGTAGGGTAGCAGGAAATTGCATCATCCCACATGTGCTAATTACATCTCATCAAATACCTAGGGTATGTAATCAAGGTAGGGTACTAAAAGGACCTATGGGGAATCAAGGCTCGTATGCTCGCATGGGCCAATATACAAAAACCCATCAACACACACATTTGGGCCATCGATGCGCTGTCAAGAAGCAGTGAGAACTTAAGTGCTTCAGCAAAATTACACAGAAAAGGTGAGCTGGCATCCCTGTCACATACTTGTCCTTCTGATTAATAACAGAGTATTAAAATTTCCTGTGAGAGCCAAATATCCTCAGAATCTACAACATGAGGGGATTAAATGGAAACTATGATCTACTTATCTACGTCTGAATATGCCCAAATCCACAAGAGAGAGAATATCTCTAAAAATCTTAAACTCATGGGAATTAATCAATGTTATTAAACAGGACAGACCCATGTGATAAGCATCATGCTAATTAAAGAAGGGAACAACTCTTTAAATATCTAATCCCTCCACTTAAACCACTACTCTATTTCCTTCAATTGTTATCAAGCGGAAAATTCACAATGGGCTACCATGAATAGAATCTGCAAATTTGCTTGAACGTCAAGAACTGGGAACACCCCATTTCAGGGCCATACGTTGATAGACAGATGCAAGTGATGTTTAAGGCCTTGCCGAATAAAATACTGGATGCAATAAAAGGCATCATAGGGGACGAGATTCTATTATCAGACGCGCCAAGGCACATCTACCACTCCCAGGTCGTCTCAGTATTCCTCTCTAATTGGTATGACATGCTCCCTGACTATACATTACTTTTAGATATGGCTAGCAAAGTACTTCGTCCTGAATATGTTTCGGCTGAGGCAATCCACATAGCACTACATAAGTACAACCTACATGGATCAAAAGCGTGGGTTGGGGGCCTTTTTCCTCCTCGGCAGTTAGAAGAGAAGAAAGAGTGTGCGAAGCTGTATGACATACTCAAGCAGGCACATGGAGGGACGAGACCAGGCGATGGATATTCTTCCAAATGGCATGGTGGCCAAAGCATTCCTGCTTTTTGAAAGACTGTCTACTATCATAGCATATGTCAAATATGGCCTCTCAGAGTCTACCCCATGAGTGCTATCTCCAACTTCATCAAAGAACTCCCAAGGCAGAAGCGGGCAATGACAGGGGAAGCGACAACAACAGCCGTAATGGTATACAAGTAAGAAAATGCCATTTTTGTTCTGTTCTGGGCGTTTTGAAACCATTACTCTTAAGGAAGGCCGTAAAGGTTAAGGGCCCCATCAACATATATTCTTAGTATCTTGGGTCGGCAGGGACACCTTCCCTATTTTTTCTGTGGTAATGGATTTTGTCAAAGTGGAAACTATTTACGTATGTAAAGTTCATGTCTTTGTCCCGTTCTACTCTGCTTTTTTCCTTACTACAATATTACTCTATTTGTATGTAATGGCCAAGGATTAAGGGTTTTCTTTCTGCTTCTTTCCCTTATGAGCCCTCGAAGCAGTTTTATTAATATATATTTCCCAATGGCACTGCCATTTTTACCTTAAAAAAAAAAAAAAGAATCAATTAAAATTGATTTTAGAAA
The DNA here is from genome assembly GCA_018584345.1 of Thuja plicata. Classification (NCBI taxonomy): domain Eukaryota; kingdom Viridiplantae; phylum Streptophyta; class Pinopsida; order Cupressales; family Cupressaceae; genus Thuja; species Thuja plicata. The sequence continues at coordinate 276,880 of MU218650.1, read as the reverse complement.
AAAGAAGCGGTAAAAAAAAAAAAAAAACTGCGCAAAGAAACGGACAGGAAATCGTTAATTCTTTAATTTATTTACAGGATGCAAAGAATATCTAATAAAATACAGATAACCGTACTATAAAAGCCACATTCACAAATTCTGAACAATAAAATTAAAAATTTTGGTAAATTTGAAGCTTTACAAATTTTCTAGGGTTTATTAAAGTCGCCTTAAAATATTGAATCAAAATTCTATTCAAAAGTGAAAATAAAATCCTTAAATCTCTTAATTTATTAACAGGGTGAAAATAATATAAGATGAAATACAGATAACCATACTACAAAACCTATATTTAGAACTTCTGAACAACAAAATAAAAAACTCTGGCAAACTTTTAGGTTTATAAATTGATTTAGGATTTCGTAAACTCACCATAAAACACAGAAACAAAATTCTAATAAAATCCGTGCAGAGAAAAGAGAGAAAATCTTTTAATCTATTGACAGGATGCAAAGAACAACTGATAAAGTATAAAAAAACTCTGGCAAACTTTTAGGTTTACAAATTTATTTAGGGTATAGTAAACTCACAATAAAAAACTTCAACAAAATTCTAATCAAATCCGTGCAGAGAAAAGAGATAGAAAATCTTTTAATCTTTTAATCTATTGACAGGATGCAAAGAACATCTGATAAAATACAGATAACCATACTATAAAACCCAGAAATGTGAAATCATCTGTACAACAAAATAAAAAACTAGCGATTTTTAAACATTTAGGACATCTGTACAACATAATAAAAAACTAGTAATTTTTAATATAATAACTCACCTTCAAACATTGAATCAAAATTCTAATCAAAATGCGTGTAAAACACACATTCATATCTGAACAACAAAATAATAAACTGGACACTTTAAAGGTTTTCAATTTTTTTAGGGTTTAATAATAACTCGCCTTAAAACATTGAATCAAAATTCTAATCACAATGCGTAAAAAACTTTAGAATTTTTTTGCAAAATTCTATTGATTTGCATACTTCTTAATCTTCGTTCCCGGCGGCCGTTCTAAATCCACTTCCTTTTCCTGTGGAGCTCTCTTTTTGGAGTCCGTGTGATCCCTCATCTCTGCAGCAAATTTGCAGCTTGTAATGTTTGTGATTTGCAATTTGTCTTATAAAGAGATCTGTTGCAGAGCTACATTATAGTCTTCACTGGTCATCGTAGAAGACTTGGTTTTGATTAGTTGAGGCGGCGGCCTGTAATGGTATTGTTAGGGTTAAGAAGGCTTTCGAAGGAGGGCCCAAAATTCCACTTGGACAAAGACAGGCTTTCCAATTAGAGAGGAAAGTGGTAGGCAGGTAGCCGCTAAGATTGACTAAGAATTGTATTTGGCTGAAATACTTTATGGTGAGCGCTATCCCGGGCATGATCGCAGGACCATTTCGATGTGTCTACCTCGTGCATTTGTTTGTGACGCAGCCATGTGAAGCAGCCATTTCACAATCTATGGAGTTTTCAATATGAAATGTGACGTAGATTTGAAAGGTTTGTATTTTTAATGGAGAATCACATTTATTTTTATATAAATGAGATGTAAAATTGTTACTGATTTTTGAGGACTTATATTTATTGTAAATATGTTTTGCTAGTTTCTTATGAGTGTTCTTTGTGCATTCAAATAGGTTTTTCTTAGATTTTTTGTATTTTGGCACAACAGTTGTTGGTGGTGTTGAAGTGTTGCTTCTCCAGGTAAGGCCCTTGCCACTCCTAATGTAATTTTGTCATTGCTAGATTTCGATAGACCTTGTGAATGGCTGGAAAAATTTACTTTGATCGGTTATTTTGTTGGTCGAGTCCCTTGCGAAAGTGTGATACAGGATTGGGCTACCAAGTCTTGGCTCCCACATGGGGATCGTCTTGATGGTGTCAAGAACCTGACCAAAGGGATTTTATGTTCAACTTTGGGAACCCTCCCATGTTGAGGGTGTTCTCAAACATAGCCCCTTATTTGTTTGGTTTTCACTCCTTGTTTTCCATCCATGGTTACGAGACTTACAATCTTCGATGACAAACAACTTAAAGTCCTAGTCTTAGTTAAATTTCCTGATTGCCTTTGCCATGTTAGACATTTTTACAAAATAATGCCTTGAACCTAGGTCTGATTGTTTGTCTTGAGCCTGAGGGTTTGTGTTGAAATTGATCTTGCCCATGACCTTAGGAGACTATCGATATTCATAATGGAGGGCAATGTTTCTCACAGTGGGTAATGTATTTAAATTTTCCCAATACATGATTTCATTGTCATTCTGCAGAGCACAAAATTAAGGATTGCCCTTTGGCAGTAACTAGAACCAAGCCTGCTCCTAAGGAGCCAGTTTTTATTTGAGCACCATAGTCTTTGAAAGAAGATGCCAGTTGGACTATGGTTGTCTACAAAGGAAAGCAATCTGGGGTTATCACACCTAAACAGACTTCACCCATCTCAACTTCGCGAGTCTAGGAACTACTCTCTGTTAAGATTTCCAAGGCCAGTTGTCTGGTTTAAGGTATTCCAAACCCTGGTGCCCAAGGGAAAGATCTTTTATCAACTGGTTTCCATTTCACCACCATGGAAGCCATGACTCCACAACGAGCTTCACTAGAAAGTGTAGGTTCATTCTATCGTCACTCATAGCCCACTTGGGCATGATAACATAGATGATGCAGGCCTTAGAAAATGATAGGTTTTCCTAGGAGACCTTTACCCTATTTTTCATTCAAGCTCTGATTTTTTACAAAATACTTTCTTCTCTCTTGGGGACTAGGATACAATAAACGATGGTTTTTAATGAACTTCATATCCTGGAATGTAAGGGATCTTATCAATCTCTCTTGAAAATATTTTGTTTGAGATGTTCATCACAGGTTTCTTCAAACTGATGTATTGTGTCTTCTGGAGATTAAGATAGCTAGTTTTTTGCTTTCAGGTGCATGTCATGTTATTTGGCCTCATAGTTTACTTTTTTCATCTTTCCATGAAGCTGGTAGAGGAGGGGTTGTAACCTTGTTGGTGCCACATTGGAAGAATTAAATAATAGACCATGGTGAGGACCAAATTCTTAGGTTAGTGTGGATTCTTATAAAAATTGACAATCCCATTTTTGGTATTATTAATATTTATGCCTCTAATGATGCGGTGGAAAGAGCTTACTTGTGGTGATGGCTTGTTTACTCATTATAGACAACCACTTGGGTTTTGTGTGGTGACTTTAATATGGTTGATGTGGCCTACGATAGGGATGGCATTACACCATTCCGCTGGATACATGGAGAACATGAGGCTTGGTTTTATATTGGACCTTTTTTATCTCAATGCTAACCGCAACATCCCTCATGCAATTTGACATACTTGGAGTAATTTTAGGACTTGTTCTCACAGAGTATTTAAATGCCTCGATCCTGCTATGATCTCCTTTCAATATTTTTTTTTCTTTTGGGATAGAGAAATCCTTTCCAGTCTTGCCTTTATTTGATGTCACCTTATCATACCCCTTTCCCATTAAATTTTCCATAGAATGGTGTGTTGTGTTTCCAAGTTCCTCTCCTTCTTCATTTTTTTAACACCTCATTTCTGGCTCATCCTCCTACCTTCACCCATATTTAGAGAGTTTGGAACCTGTAGTGTCGACCCACACAACTTACTGGTTGGATTTTATGGTAGAATAATGTCATTCTTCGAACCACTAGATTTCTCCATTTTTATGGAAAAGAAATGATGTAATTTTTTCCTCAATCTTATGCATGGACCACCAAGGAGCTACATTATAGTCTTCACTTGGCATCAAGAAGACTTGGTTTTGATTACTTGAGGCAGAAGCCTATAATGGTATTGTTAGGCAATAACCTCTAATGGTATTGTAATGGTTAAGAAGGGTTAGGGTTAAGAATGGAAGTAGGATTAAGAAGGCTTTTGAAGGAGGGCACAAAATTTGACTCGTGGAAAGACATGCCTTCCAATCATAGAGGAAAGTGGTGAACATGTAACCACTAAGATTTACTAAGAATTATATTTGGTTGAAATAATTTATGGTGAGCACTATCCCAGGCATGATCAGAGGACCATTTTGATGTGTCTACCTCATACATTTATTTGTGACGTAGCCATGTGATGCAACCATTTCATAATCTATGAAAGGAAAGGATATTTTTCAATATGAAATGTGATATATTGATTTGAAAGGTTTTAATTTTTAATGGAAAATTTGATTTCTTTTTAAATTTTTTATTTTTATATAAATGAGATGTAAAATTGTTACTGGTTTTTGAGGACTAATATTTATTGTAAATATGTTTTTCTACTTTCTTATGAATGTGCTTTGCGCATTCAAATATTTTTTTCTTAGGTTTTTTGTATTGTCTCCCAGTGCCAATTCAGTCATACTACATTTATTGTGAGAATTAAACATCCACTTTTTATGGCCGCAACCAGTTTTGGCCCAACAATTATTGCTCGTGCTGAAGCATTGTCTCTCGGTGTTCATGGCTCCATTGAGAAAAAGACTGAGGAAATTTGTTCCCAAGGTATTTCATGAGGTAAGGCCTCTACCACTCCTGATGTAATTTGGTTGTTTCCAGATTTTGATAAAGCTTGTGAATTGCTGGAAAATTTTACTTTGATCAGTTATTTTTTTAGGTTGAGTCCCTTTTGAAAGTGTGATGTAGGATTGGGCTACCAAATCTTGGCTGCCACACAGAGATCACCTTGATGGTGTCTAGAACCTGACCAAAGGATGTTTTCTATTTGTCTTTGGGAACCCTTCCCACATTGAGGATGCTCTCAAACATAACCCCTTGTTTTTTCAGTCTTCAGTCCTTGTTTTCCAGCCATAGTTGTGAGACTTGACAGTCTCTGATGACAAAAATCTTAAACTCCTAGTCTGGATTGAATTTCCTGGTTTTCCTTTTCCATGTTGGTTGTTTTTACAAAATATTTCCTAGACCTTATGTCATGTTGTTTATTTGGAGCCTAATCATTTTTACCATGCATGCTTGCCCTCAGAAGAGGGTTTGTGTTGAAATTTATCTTTGCCATGACCTTAGGGAGGCTATTGATATTCAGGTTGGGGGGCAATGTTTCTCATAGTGGGTAATGTATATGAATTTTCCCAATACATGTTTTCATTGTCATTCTATAGAGCATAAAATTAAGGATTACCCTTTGGTAGTAACTAGAACCAAGCCTCCTCCTAAGGAGCTAATTGTTTCTTGAGGACCCGAGTCTTCGAAAGAAGATGCCAGTTGGACTATGGTGGTGCGCAAAGGCAAGAAATTTGGGGTTGTCACACCTAAATAGGCTTAACCTGTCTCAACTTTGCCAACCCAAGAACTAGTCTCTGCTAAGGTTTCCAAGGCAAAACCTCCTATTCAGGCAATTTCAAACCCTAGTGCCTAGGGAAAGCTCTTTCATTAACTAGTTCCCATGTCACCACCATAGAAGCTACGAATCCACAACCAGGTTCATTGGATAGTGCAACTTTATTGCATCGTCACTCTCACAGCCTACCTGGGCGTGATGAGATAGATGAAGTAGGCCCTAGAAAATGATAGGTTTTCCCAGAAGACCTCTACCCTACTTTTCATTCCCATGCTCTGATTATTTACAGAATAGTTTCTCCTCTCTTGGGGATGAGGATACCATGAACAATGGTTTTTAGTGAATTTCATATCCTAGAATGTAAGGGGTCTTACTAACCTCTCTTGAAAATATTTTGTTCGAGATATTCATAAAAGGTTTCTTCAAACCAATGTATTGTGTCTTATGGAGATTAAGATATCTATTTTTTTTTAATTTCAGTTGCATGTCATGTTATTCAGCCCCATAGTTTCATTTATTCCTCCACCCACAAAGCTCATAGAGGAGGGGTTATAACCTTTTCGGTGCCAGGTTGGTAGAATTCAACAATAGAGCATGTGAGGACCTCATGCATAGGGTGGTGTGGATTCTTATGAAAATTGAAAATCACCATTTTGGTATTAATAATATTTAAAATATGGTGCAAAGTGCTTACGTACGGCGATGGCTTGCTGACTCATTATTGACAGCCACTTGTATTCTGTGTGGATACTTTAATGTGGTTACAGTGGCCTTTGGTAATGCTATCGTTACAATATTCTGTTGAACAGATGGAGAACATGAGGCTTGGTTTGACATTGGGCCTTTTTCTCCTAATGCTAACCGCAACCTCTCACATGCATTTTGGCATACCTAGAGTAATTTCAGGGCTAGTTCTGACAAAGTAAATTTAAACACCTTGATCGTGCTATGATCTCCTCTAAATATTTTTTTTCTTTAAGGAGGGAGAAATCATTGCTAGTCTTTCCTTTATCTGATGTCACCCTATCAAACCACTTTCCCATTAATTTTTTCATAGAATCGTGTTTTGTTTTTCCACGTTCCTCTCATTCTTCATTTTTTGAACACCTCATTTCTGACTCATCTGCCTACCTTGGGCCACATTTAGAGAGTTTGGAACCTGTAGCCTGACCCACACAACCTACCAGTTGGATTTTATGGTGGAATAATACCACTAAATTTCTCTATTGTTATTACAAAAAAAAATGGTGTATTTATGCATCATTCTTATGCACAAACCACCAAGGATTTTCGTGTAGCTATTGAGTGCTTGGCAACTCATCTTTTTTCAACTTTATTAAAGTTTTTGGTGGAAACTCTTCGTTAGTAGAAGTAGGTTACTAACATTTATGCTGCCAGAGAATCCCATCTTGGGGCACGATTTCATTGGCTGAAAGTGGGAGATCAAGCCAGTAAAGAATACTTTACCTCTCTATGCCCAAAACATTCCTCTCTTTCCATTAAAAGGATCAGGGGTGACACTTCTATGCTTACTAAACTAATAGACATTCTACAAGCTTTTGTAGATGATTACCAAAGAGTTTTCACAACTCAAGTCCCCACTCATGCCAGTCAACAATCCTTAGAGGAGTTTCTAGAAACCATTCCTATTCATCTGTCAAAATCCCAACAGGCCTTCTGTGACTAGACCTTGTTTAGACAAGACCTTAAGGAAGATTCTTTCTCCATGGTTGGTTTCAAATCCCCTATTTGCAATGGCTTTCCCTCTGAATTTTATTAGGCTCTTTGGGATTATTTTGGGTTAGACATTCATGATTTCTATCTAGACTCTTTTCAAATTATCCATTTGGGCTGAACTATCAACAAGGGAAATATCAATTTTATACATAAATCTGGAGATCCATAAGATGTCTATAAGTGATGCCCTATTACCTTTCTCAATGTGTTTTACAAGATTACTGTTAAAGCACTATCTCTAAAAATTGACCATCTTCTATCTCAGGTTGTCCATCACGAGTAAACAGGCTTCATTCAATATCGCTTTATTTTGGATAATATTATTGTTGTCTGGGAGGACATGAAATGGGATCACCAATCTCACGAGAATTCTATTTTTTTAAATTGATGTTTCTAAAGCTTATGACCGTATTGAATGGCCTTTTGTTTTATCTATGTTAAAAGCTCTTGTTTTTTACTCCTACTTTGTGCTTTATGTTCGAATACTTTTTGTAGATGCCAATGCTTGTATTACAATCAAAGGTCATCAATACACCAATTTTTGATTGCATAGATCTATTATGAAATATTTCCCTTTGGATCTTGCATTGTATGTTTTTGGTACCAAAGGTTTTGGTTACTTTCTTTCTTCAGCAATTTCTACAGGTCATGTCCTCAGAATTTCACTTCCTAATTCACCCAGCCAGCTTGTCAGTGGCCATTTTGCATAAGACTCTTTTCTTACTTTAATTGAGGATCAAGATAATGTTCACCATGCTCTTCAATGAATGGACACTTTTTATTTGGATTCTGGTTCATCCATTCAATGACACAAAACCCTCTTCTACAAACAATCATTCCTACCACCACCGTAATGGATTATATAGTATGATTGGAAATTGGTGCAAGAGAGGACAAGAACAACCAGGTCCAAATGCACACCCAACTATCTAGCCACCTTGCGGAGTAAATACAATGGAAGAAAAAAACACAAAGAACAACACCAAGGAGAGAAGGAACCAAAGTATTATTTTATTGATTCATCCAATTACAACATACATGCCTGGTTGTGAGGCCTTTTTGGTTATGGCCAACAAAATACAAACTTTCTATCTTTTACCTTCTCATATCATATGATATCTACTTTCCCTATGAGACCTCACTTCTTAAGCTACACATAGATATCCCTATTTATACTTTCCAAAGTAGCTTACAAAATATTCTAGACTATTATAAAGATGGAAGGCCGAGCATAAATGGTCTTTACACATCCCAAGACAAGATCTAGATATTAAATGCACAACCTAAAATTAAATACATAAGTTAGCTCCACTAAGAACCAATCAAAGAAAAGCTAGGTTAAAGAAGGTCTGAACATAAGGTTTAATCCACACATAAGGGAACATTTATCCAACACTAGATAACTCATCACAAATAGCTCGGCCAACACTGGACAACTTGGCACACACATGAACACTCAACAATACTAGAAATTGAAACTTACTAGAAAAATAAACAAAGATGAACAGGATAGTAATGCAACATAGAATGATCCTACATTAGACAACTGGGGTTGAAAGAAATGATTCACCTAAATCATTGATGTGTCACAACTTGAGTTGAATCCAACTCAGATTGAGAAATCTATGTAACATATTCAACTGGTCTATTCTTCCACTTCACTAAATATTCATAGTAATCTTTTCCTCTTGTGATTTCACCAATCCTCTGATCCAATATTTGTTCAACCTCTTCAACCTTTTTCTTAGGATAATCATCTGGTATAACAACTTCATCATCTAACTCATGATACTTATGCAAATTAGAAATATTGAATATAGGAGATATATCCATGTCATCAGGTAACTCAACTTCATAAGAATTGGCACTAGCAAACTTCCTCTAGACCAAAATTCTTCATTTTCATCTTACTATATGTTCCAATAGGAAATCTTCCCTTCTTCAAATGAACCATCACCTTATCACAAAATTAAAAAATATGATGTCTGCTAGACTTGTCAAAATCAGAAGCAACATGGCCGATAAAATTGAAAGGATCCAGAGAACCTTTCTATGGGCGGGGTTTGAAGAAAAGAGGAGTATTTAAATTTTCAATTGGGACACTTTCTACCTCTCAAAAAGACTGGGTGGCTTGGGTTTCAGAAAAATAGGTATGATGAATAAGACCCTTACTACAAAGGTGGCATGAAGCTCATAGAGGGAAAAGTGGATTGGTGTAGATTAATGGAAGCTAAGTACCTCCAAGGAAATCCCTACGGGAGGATGTTCCACAACAATGACCTCCCTAGTGGATCTAAACTATGGATGAACATATGTAAATGTAAGATCCTTCTGTCTAAAGGAGCTTTTTGGAAAATTAGAAATGGAAGATCCATCAGATTTTGGAATGACCACTGGATCATGAATCAACCTAAATTGAGCCATAGATTCAAACCCCTTATGGACTACCTCAAACCTAGCCTGGGTAATAGAGTCTCCAGCTACATCAATGGAAGAGACTAGATGGATATACCTAATTGGTTAAGGGACAGACCGGACCAGCAACACTTGGCCAAGGATCTCATGGAAAACCTAACTAATACCAAAATTTTAGGGCATGATGACTCTATTATTTGGGCCCCCACCTAGGTTGGTACTTTCTCTATTAAATCTGCCTACAACCTACTTTTGAAGGAGGACAGTAACCTAGGGGACTGGAAGAAGGTGTGGATCCCTCAGCTCACGCCAAAAATAATTTTTTTTCTGGTGGACTCTAATGCACGGTAGGGTCCTAACCCAATATAATCTCATAAAGAGAGGCTTCTCCATGGAAAATAGATGTGTCCTATGTAAGAAGGAGCAAGAAATGGTAAACCACCTTTTCATCCACTGTGACTATGCTACCAGCATTTGGCAAGGGATTATCAAAAAATTGGGTATCTTGTGGGTCGTAGGTAGAGAAGTGCATCAATTTAACAATTGGATATCCCCTTCCAATCACCCCCTAATCCAACTCCTCTGGCGTATGATTCCCCCTCACATATGCTGGACCATTTGGAAGGAACGGAACAATAGGATTTTCAAAGAGAATAATAACTAGCTTGAGACCTATCTCCATATTGGAACTAAGCTCCTATGTGAGAATTCCATGATGGATAAATGGAAGCTCCCCTCTAGTCCTCCTGTTGCCTGGGAAGTTAGAATTACAGGAAGCTAGAACCTCCTGGATGGGTTCTCCAGGTTTGACGATGCGAAAAGGATAGCTAGAAATGCTACCAGATGGACCGCCCCTCCTAGAGGATGGACAAAATTAAACTTTGATGGAGCGGTAAATAATATTAGCCATGGAGGGGGTAGTATGCTGAGAGATCACAATGGCACTTTCCTGCTGGCTTATGCTGGGCCTATCAATAACTGCACTATCACCCAGGCGGAAGGAACTTCCCTTCTCTGGGGGATTAAACTTGTGAAACAAATGAACCTTAGACATCTGGAAATCAAAGGGGATTCCAAAGTGGTCATTGAGGCCATCAAGATTGGTGCTAGTGTAGAATGGTGTGCTTGACCTATCATTATGGAGATCAGTGAGCTTCTCAACAGCTTCCAGCGGATGACTTTAGGTCACATGTATAGAGAGGGGAATTTGGTTGCTGACTCATTGGCAGCAATTGGCCTAATACAAATCAAACTCAATAGTTGGATTGTGATTAGTGACTTATCTCTAATGACTCAACAACTCATCATGGAAGAAATTAATATTACTGTTTAAATGTGCTAGGCTATCATATTCATTACAATACCTTACTCGATCACATGCTGGCATGTTTGGGTGATTTTCACGATTATGAAAAGGAGAACTCAAATTCCCATAAAGAATTATCATTACCTTTTGAACATGTGGAGTAAGAGTTGTCTGAATCAAAGGGTTTTTTGGCTATCCTTGGTATTAATGCTATTATTGCTATTAATGGTACCTAGAGATTTGTTAGATCTAGCGGTACAGAGCCCATTTTCCAAAAATTTTGAGACCAACATTTTATGTGTAAGCTTTCCTCGGAAAGGATTTATGAAAACAAGTGGTTTTTTATGGCTTGCAAAAATGCTCGGCTCTTAGATTCGAAAGATATTCTGGTGCAGGAAGAGAAAACCCTTGAAATGGAAGGTAAAATTCTCTGTATTGAACCTGATAACATCGACGAAGCTTTCAATTATGATGTCCTAGTGACTCATTATTGCAAAGAAACTGGCATTTGGGGTTTCATGCAAAGAATGAAAGGTGGGCATGATGAGCGAATATCCAAACAATTTGTCTCTTCTTAGAACAATAGGAGTGTCTCGGTTGGGGGCATCCACTTCCAGCTTAATGAAGAGGTCAGAGCCAAGTCAACAGGGCTCTCAATGTCAGGGAGAAAATACAAAAAGACTAGTTGGACTGCCAACCCTACCAGGCTCAAAAAATTTTCAAGGACGGTGAGCTGCTAGTGAGAAAACATGGGAGATTCAATAGGGAGGAGCTATCGGACTTTTGGCCAAAAATTTGTCTCATTGTGATGAAGTACTTCACACTGGAAGGTAAGTTCACTATTTTTTACAACTACCACTTACCATTCCTGAATCATATTAGGAATAAGGATTTAATTTCCATACCTTTCTATCTTCTGCACTCTAAAGAGAGTAATGTCTTTGATATTAAAAGAAACCCTGAGAGAGATATCCTCCATCAGGGCCTCCTCCTCTATCTCTACCAGTTTCACAAAGCTATTTTCCCAGCACCCCAACCCCCTCTGATTATCTAGATGATGCCCCAGGAGGAGCCCCTGGCCAAAACTGAAAATACCACCCATTCCTCCTCCTAGTCCATCTGTATCACCCAGGAGCCTATGCTTGTTGAGAAAAAGGGTACAACCCATAAAAAAAAGTGTTAAAAACCCTCTCATTAGGAAGGAGGGTAAGGAGGAGTTGTATGTCTCTGAGTCTATGGAATACAAAGAGGGGAAAGAGGCTGAAAACACTCCTACGACTGATTATAGTCCCAAAAAATGAAAAATGATTGAGAGCCAGGTTAATCTGGAGGTGGACTTAAGTGGCTCAGGTCACCGGAGGTCAAATAGAATTGTCAAGGAATAGTGTAAAATTAGGATGATGGAAACGACCTCTAAAGAGCTTTCCCTATCTGAAAATGTCTCCCACTCCATTGAGTCCAAGAATGATTCATCAGATGGCTATATGAGTCCCCCTAGGAATTGTAACACTCCTCTGCCCAACCTCTAGTATATCATGGAAACCCCCAATAACCCTAACCCCTCCCAGAGTCCTCCTCAGGATCCTTAGGACAAGCCCCATACCTGGGCCATGGAGGACAAAAACAATTTTATAAGCACCCTCAAATGGAGGTTCACAAATTTGGACAAGGATATTGTGGAGATTAAGAAGAATATGTAGGATCTGATGAACCATTGCATGAGGACCAACAAATTTTCTCTGAAGGTCATGCATGCTTCGACTATGACCCTCTGTAATGTGTAGGAAAAGCTAGCGGGAGGATGAGGACAACAAAGATCTGTTCCTTTTTCTACAAGAGGAGTGGGCAAGAACCCTACTGTCTAAATAGCTGGGTGGGAAGAATTAATCTTTGGTGTCCATGTGTCAGTTAATTTTGGCTGGGCTTGGCCCTCGGATCCCCTATTTTGTAGTTTGGGATAATGTTCATTTTTATATTTTATTCTGTAGCCCTGCGAGGCTTATAACTAATAATTTTTATGCCACTGTTTATCTTAATTACTCTAGTTTAATCCTGTGGACTAGTACTGTGATTTATGTTTTTGTTAGGGGCAGAGTTAGATTTGGTGATTATGCTATTAAAATGTTATACCTGCTTGACTAGTTCCTTTAATATGCTATTAATGTGCTACTAGTCCTCTGTCCCATGGGCCAGCACCCTCTTGTTGCTTTTTCTATCAAAAACATTTTCCTTATGTTTTTGATTACTTTGTTCCAACTTCAACTTCACTTCTTCATGTAAATACTTCATAAAATCAGCAAAAACTTCCCCTTCAGCACTTCTATTTTCTTCTCCAACAATATCCCTCAAATCTGATGCTCCTCTAGGCTGCATTCTAGTAACAATCTCAAATGGTGATTTTCCTAGACTCGTATTCACAGAACTGTTATATGAAAACTCAACTTGTGCCAATATTATATCCCAATTACTCAGATTATCTCCAACTAAAAATCTCAACAAATTACCCATATAAACAGAGCATAGTCAGTAATTCATATGTTTGGAACTATAATACATGGATAAAATTCACAACATGTGGTAGATATGGTCACATTGCTGCAAACTGCATGAGAACACGGACCAAAAGGTCTAGAGGCTAGACCAATCCTAGAATGGCATGTTTACACTGTCATAAGGTTGGACATCTAAAGAAGGACGATAGAGACTGAATAACAGAAACCACCACTTTTGCAAATGGTAACACCATTGACGACATTAAGAAAAAGAGAAAGCAAATGTTGAGGAAAGCTTCAACCATTGAAGAAGCTGGACCAAGAAATATAGTAGGTGACACCTCATCCCATAGATCTGGTGACATCACCACCCCATTTAAAAGATGAACAAGTAAGTATGGAAATGCACTACACCAAGTCATATTTCACATTAGTTCCATTATACAAATTGATAGATAGTCAAAATTGACATGAATAAGGATGCATATTATGTTACTTGTTACAATTATAAGAAAATAACCCCGCCAGTAAACACATACCAAAAATCATCGATGAACATAAAAGGATGAGTTTTCTACACTTGCCAAGAATTGTCGGTCAACACATAAAAAAGGGTAAGTCGTTAATGTAACCCGACACCTGTTGGTAAGGAAACAAAGTTACAATATTGTCTTGACACTACACTAAGATCTGTCGATGAAAGCAACAATCTTAACAACTATCCTGAGTATCCTATCAACATCGACAATGTTATTTAAGAGTCTTCCCAACAAGCTCCGTCTTCATGACCTGACAAGTTGTTGACCATTTATGACAAACTTAGAGAAAAAGTCTATAAATACTTGATGGAAGCACTTCATTCTTCACACATGAATTGAGAAAATAGAGCAGAGAAAAAATAGAGTGAAAAGAAAGAAATTAGCAGAGCGTTCTCAACTCAATCCAATGCACTCCAACTAAATCAATCACAAGTTACATCAATCGAAGTAAGTATCGAATGTATCGAAGAACTCTGTTATTATTTTTGCAAAATCCCTAAATTTGAAACACAATGGAAACCACTTCAATAATAGTAAAATTGAAGAGTGATAAGAATAATATTGTTAAGTTAATCAAGAATAACACTTGTATGGAACAAAAATACAAGATATGCCTAGAGATTGCATCATAACTCGATGATTCTGGCACATTTTAAAAATTTCCACCTAGGGTTTTGTTGATAGAAGATGTAAGATCATATATTCACTGCAAGATCGCTGAGATTGGTGATCTAGAGATAGATCAAGCTTATAAGAAGCTATGTGATGATCAAGGGAACCTAAAGGAAGAACACAAGCATTTGCAAGTAAAACGGATAACAAATGCCCTATGTTTTTGGAGGTTTTCAAAACCAATTAGATAAGGCTAGTACTAAGAAGAATGCACGATCAAAAGTTATGGTTGGATGAACCCAAACAGATTACAAAGGATATGTTACATGTTGTAACAAGTTACCCAATAAATGAAAAACCAAAGGCACACAAGCATCCCTCTTGACCAGAAGTTGAAAAACTCACCAATGCTATATGGGATAACTGAGGACTTAAGGTGAACACCATCACCAATGAGGAACTGAGGTTCAGTGCATGTGTGATAGGGTACAAAATATTTCAGGCTAGCAGGATAAACAACATATCATCAATAATAGTAAGTGTAGCTTACAAGATTGTCATGAAGGGAATACAAATGGATCTATGTGAGATCCTACTGAAGCAACTTGATGAGAATATGACAATAATTAGGTCTTCCAAGACCAACACATGTAAGTTTGGCTCAATTATAATGTGTATATTCTTTTATTTTCAAGAATACTTTCCTTCAATTGGAAAAGTGAAGTGGGACACCACCAATCCTATCACATTGGAAATAAGTGACCTTATCAAGTCACTAGGTGACAACTTTGATACAGTGATGACTGAATACATCATTGATTTCAAGGAAAAGATGATGGAGAGAGTGAGAATCCCTGAATCGTTGATTGAAAAGTATAGGGATGAAATATTTTTTATGGTGAATTCAGATTTCACTCACATTAAACCAGTTGTACCAAGGATAGCCTAGTTACAACCTCTTGACTATGAGATTAACATAGATCAAGCAACAAATACAATTGATGCACTGCTGAATGAACCACTTGACAGTAAGAAACCAAGATTTCAAACATATGAAGAGGCAAAGTCTAAGATAAAAATGGGCCTAGTCATCAAGAAGACCATCAACAAGAAAAACAAGATGGTGAAGAATCTTGAGGAGATGCTATCAGTAAATGAGGAGGAGAAAGAAAAAACATAGGACACCAAGGAACATGGTGCCATTGGTGAAGAGGAAGATAAGAAAGAATCAAATTCTAAGGCCACTAATTTTGATGTACCTCCACCTCCAACCAAGAAACCAAAGACCACATTAGCTCAGAGGAAAAGGAGCCAAAATGCAAAGAAAGATACTACTCCTCTCAAGAAAGGTCAAGTGAGGACCTATAAGAGGAAGTAGCAAACAGAAAAGAAAGAACCTACTAAACGGAGGAGAAAACTAGTCACGACCAAAGCTGACATTGAAGATTCAAAATAGGATGAGCCTGAAGTAGACAAGAAAAGCTCAACCCCTAGAAGAATTTATGAGACTACTGATTCAATTGCTACAATAGGTACCATGACTAATAGGAAAATTAGACAATGGGTAAAACCAGAGCCCAAGGACAAAAATTAAAATATAAGATGCAATAATCAGGGCTATGATCAATTTCAAATATGTACAAGTTGAGTTTGCAAACAAAATTCCCAAAGAACTGAGTGACAGAATATCAACACGATGGTCTTACGCTTTGCACATAGAAAAGGAAACAAGGGAGAGGATAATTGTAACAGTCATGCCTCCCAAATCCAAAATGGAAGAAATAAAAGAAATGATAAAAATGCATTCAAATAAATTTGTGGCAAAGATAAGAGCATACAAGGTACTACTGGATAAGTTCTTAAAGTTGGATAGCATGACAAATGCTAAATGGGGAAAAATTCTTAATCTACCTGCAGAATCAACAAGTTGTGAGAATCAATTACTTCTCACTGAGACACCTTATACATAGGAGAAGAAAGATAAAGCAAGTCCATAGTAGATTGCTTTGGATAATATTGAAGATACCAAGCCCGTTGACTTAGATAAAGTCATGGATGATCTTGACATTCAAGATATCACTCATAGTGATTCTAATAAGGATCCATAGAAGGATGATGATGTAATATTCATATCTCTTAAGGATAAAGAAAGGAAAAGAATTGGAGACAAAAGGAAATAAGGACATGGATGTTGCTAATGAGATATGGCCAAACACTTCAATCATTGACATAACACCCTACAAAACAAATCCAAAAGGATGAAGATGTCACTGCTTAACAAGCTCAAACCTATGAGAAGGACACAACTCTAGATGTAGCACAGGTGGGCACACAGAACAATATGCCAGTATTGATGAAGGCCATCAATCTGCTAGAAGGAAATGAAGAATCTACTACAGCAGATACAAGCATACCCGAAGACAAGGGTGATGCAAATGCAAAGGATACAATAGATGAATGAAAAGATAAAATTGCAAAACAAGCTGCTACCAATGATCAACAAGAAAAATCTACTAATTAGAATAAAGAAGGAGAAATATAAGTAGAGGAAGAAAACCAGAAGGAGAAGAGTGAAGAAGAAAAGATAGATGAACCACAAAAGAAAACTAAAGAAAAATCTATTGAAACACCCAAGGTTGATGAAGAGATTTCTTCACCTAACTGAAGGTGAACCTCAAGCAGAAGACTCAAGAGGTTTCATCTACAAAGCCTTCACCGAGAACCTCAGAGAAAACAAATGAACTAGCAATGGTAGTTCATACATATGCTTCTACTCAAACGTCAAGGAAGAAGAAGAGAAAGAACAAAAATCAAGTCACTCTGGATGAAATAATTGAGATTCCATTATGTGATCCTAGAACATTGGATCCTACTGAGTTGACAAAGTATGGTAGACTTTGTGAGAGGAAAGCTATCCAGGATAAGCTAAGAAAAGCCACAAAAGAAGCAAAGATACTTGAAGTTGCAAAAGGAATACTCCTGCAAATTGTACCTGATACAAATGTTGATCAAACAACTCCCATTCTTGATCAATTAGTGGTTCTTACTGACACCATCACATCTCAAAATACAGATGCTGAAAAGGCTATGGAAGCTAGACTTGAAAAGAAATATGAATTCAAGTTAGCAGAGAAGATATGAAAAGAAGTGGCACTGTAAAAGGTGAAGCTATCTAAATTGGTAAGCACATTAGATCCAATAATTTTGGAAGTTATAGCCTTAATTTAGAAATTGTGCATGTTATATCAACTCACCAAGGAGTATAATGATAAGATAGCATAAATTTATGCTGATCTTCAAGCTAGTGCACAAGGTATCACAAACAATGAAGATGCAATCAAATTGCACCAAGACCAGCTCAAGAAAGCTAGGAAGCTGAGATAGGATATACATATTACAGAAACAAAGTTCAGAGATGAGGTGAATGAGCTTCAAACTCAACTCTTACCAACTCTCACATTACTGCAACAATATATGATAGAGGCAAGAACACTTATTGCCACCCCAGAAATGGCTATCCTAGACAACATTTATGATATGCATGTCAAGATTGAACTAGAGTAGATGGCACTAGAACTCCTCAAAGAAAAATGGGAGAAAATGATAGAACATATTAGGAACAGTCACTCCCACATTCTTGACAATCTGTAAGTTACACTTTTTTGTCACACTTTTGACAACTTATAAGTTGAACATTTTTGTCATGATTATCAAAAAAGGGGGAAATGATATGTACAATCAGTTAGTAAAAGGGGGAAATGAAAGGAGGAAATGATATGTACAGTAAGTCATTAAGAGGAAAGATTATGAAAAAAAGGGAATGTATAGTACAAAGGAAAGTATATATATTGTACATATACTTATACTATACTGATGCATATAGTTAGGGGGAGTCACATAATGAAAAGGATATATACATGGTGTACATACTAAACACTTTAGTATTTTGCATATCTCAATTTTTAATACTAATATCAATGGAGGAGATTGAAGACATTATATTTTTCCATTAGTATATGCAAGGAAAAACATGATAAACACAATTGGTCTATACTACACCGATAGATAGGGTACAACCCTACCTGATGCCAAGGTTACCGATATTGCTAAGTATAAAGAATCTTGACACAACACTATTGAATGTTACCCGATGATAGAAAAGACAAAGGAACCCGATGAGTAACCAATAGTGCAACCCGACAAAAAAAATCAAGAGTGGAACCTGATAGATGAAGGGAACCGGACAAACAGTTCAAAGAAGGAACACTAATAGACTTTAAGTTCACACTGAAAATCAAGAACCGACAGTCAGTTATATCCCGCAAAAAGTGGATCTAACTTTCCACATCAGATAAATCACTAAAGTTTTATATTTAGCTTCTTGATTTGTTTTAAATCCATTATGTGAGGGAAAATCAATGTAATTATTATTATTTTTATCATTTTAACTGATTTAAAAACATGCAAACTAAAGGATCAAGGTTAAGTTGTATACCTTGGATCTAGAGTTAACATTGTAATGCGTGATTCAGAATAGGTCAAAAAATTATATAAATAGATGCTTAATCAGTTGTAAATATATTGTTCAATGATGATTGTAGCCACTAAGAGAATCTAAGGATTAGACAAGTGAATTCATGTAGAAGGACAAAAAGGATCAAATCAATTTTTCAAGAACAGGACCAAGGCTACCGACGAGTAGGAAAAGGTATTAATCAATCACTATAGGTGATATTCATATACTGTAAGCTTTAACGGATCTATAATCAAAAATTATAGATTGCATACAGTGAGGTCAGACATATTGTACACATTCTAACAAGTGGGGCACACTTAAGAAATCCTTTCAAGGAAGATGGATTTAACAATCCTATTGTAAATCTCTTAACCAAGTGCACACTACATTAGTGTTGCTAAAGATATTAACAGAGTAGATCCTAACAGGTCTCCACATTAATACTCCTTATAAGGCAGATCATCAGAAGTGATCAAATTTTAAGCCTTAATTGACTCCCTTCCATTTTGTAGATAGTGAAGTTTTGTGGGTGCCATCCCCACCACAATTATTAATTCCTAATAGGGTTTTTATGCAATATCATATCTTGTGTCATGTGTCTATTACCTTCATGAATGTTTCTATGAATGTTGCATACAATTAAGTTTATGAATTAATACTATAAGCATAACAAAGAACATTAGATTTGGTCGGTAATACAATAAAGATTGATTGCTAATGAAGAAAGGTGAAAAGTGTTAAAAGTTTTAGAGGTACTGATTCACCCCTCCCCTCTTAGTACTACTTCCCATTAATCCCAAAAACTTCTTGGTAATCCATGCAATCTAACAACCTCTTTGAATAAAATCTCAGCAACATGGACAACATCTAATGTCTTCTTACATGGTATGAAATGTGCCATCTTAGAAAATCTATCCACAACAACAAATATAGAATCATACCCTCTTATTGTCTTAGGTAATCCATGAACAAAATCCATACTGATTTCACTCCAAGGTTTCTCAGGAACAAAAATAGGTGTATATAATCTAGTATTTTGACTTACTACTTTTGCAAATTGACAAATTCCACAAATCCTTACAAACTTCTGAACATCCTTTTATATCTGTGGCCAATAATACTTTTTCTTATGAAAACTCAATGTCTTATAATTTCCAAAATGTCCAACCAATCCACCATAATGCTTTTCCTAATCAAATTAACTCTCATGGAACTTCTTGGTATACACAACTGAATTCCTTTGAAAAACATGCCTTATTGAATAAAATACTCCTCAAACTTACTTGGTTGTTTTGACAAATTTTGTGCTCTGCACTCTCTGAATGCCTCAAAAAAATTAGGGTCAATATCATACAGCTCCTTCATCTCATCAAAACAAAGAACTGCAACCTTCATCTCAGTCAACAAAGAATGTCTTCTACCCAGTGAATCAACAACTCGGTTAGTAACTCCACTCTTATACTTGATCACAAATGTGAATCTCTATAAATATTCAACCCATTTCATGGGTGATACCACAATAGTGGGTTACACTTTTTTGCCTAAACGGACATTGAACTCTACATTTTGAGAAAAAATTTCACATTCGGATGCATATTGTCGTTAAACTGTTTGAAATCGGAAGATGAAGTAAACTAGAGTCTTTTAGGATTTTCTATCTAGATTCTAAATATATATTTTTTGAATTGATTTTAATGGTTTTGTTATTCTCCCACTAAAACTGCTATGTTGCTAAAAACATCTTTTTCAAAAAGGTACAATGACTTCATACAACATAACTTTTTTTCTAAGATAGATATCAATGTGTTTCTTTTGAATTTGGTTTTGTAACATCCATACGGAGGGCATGCAATTGGTTTGATGACATTATCATGATTATTGGATATTTTATGAACATTTGAAGTAGAGTCAACTATAATTTTGACATACCTTGACTGCGTAACTGATAACTTGTTGTGTATTTATCAAAATTTAAATTTTATTTTTTTGATAGAAAGAAGACTTGAAATCGGAGGGCACTGTTATTTTTCAAAAAAAAATTTCTATTTTCTACTATTTTTCATTGAACGTCAAACCTGGAAGTTTATATTTGATTAAAAACCTACATCTGATGCACGTCAAAAAATATAGACCTAATTAATTCAAAATTTGTCAAATCTATATTCGTTAGAAAGCTCATTCATAGTACTTGTGTGATGCAAAAGGAGGTGTCCCTATTCTTTAATTTGAGTCCCACGCTTGAGCCCCGAAGCCATGATAACTGTAGATTATTGTGGACCTTTGTAGATGGCATCATTTTTAGGGGTTTTGATAGAAACTACTTTCGATAAAAAGTAGTTTCGATCCAAACTATTTAGTTTCAATCAAAACTACTTTCTATCGAAAGTAGTTTCATGATTTGGCATTTAACCAACATTTACCAAAGAACTTTCGATAGAAAGTATATAGTTTTTGTCAAAAGTCAAAGATGAATTTTGATAGAAACCTATGTCGGCCTCTTTGGTGTCATTTCGGGTACAGAACGATTACATATAAATAAATATATGTTTTTGTCATCTTGTTATCTCAAAAGTCGCAAAATACTTCACAATTTGGAAAAACAAGACAATTCTGCAACTTGTGATGGGAAATAAGAAGAGAAGGCTAAATAAGAGTGCACAACATTATTCAGAAGATACTAAACATAGACTATGTGAAGAATCTCGAGAAAGATATTATCAAAATAAACAAGGTACATGTCTATATCTCTTTATCTCTTTGTTTGTCTTAATGAAACATATAAGCATGATATTGTAATACCTAATTTGATAAAGAAGACCTAATTATATCTTTGCATGCAGTAAATTCTCAAGAAGCACAACCTTATGAAGTTGGAGAAGGGTTATCACAAGGTGAACAAGCCCAACCTTTAGAAGTTGGAG
>MU218650.1:202501-249313 GCA_018584345.1 Thuja plicata | reverse complement strand
TTTAATTTTGTTTTCATATGTACATATATATATATACATGCATATATATACACATATATACACACATGCACGCATATATATATATATATATATATATATATATGGTTCAATCTAGAGTTTAATGTTTAATTTTGTTTTCATATATATGCATATATGTACGCACACACACACATAGATATATATATATATACACACACACACACACACATATATATATATATATATGCACACACACACACACACACACAGATATATATATATACACACGCACACATGTATATATACATATATATACACATATATACATGCAAATATACATATATACATGTATATATACATATATATGCATATATACATGCATATATACACATACATGTATATATACATATATATACACATATACATGCATATATATATAAAAATTTACAAACAATATATATTTAAAAACATTAAAATGCATATATACAAACAATATATATTATAAAACAATAAAATATGCAAATTAGAAATGTGAAAAACCTGAAGCAAATTGACGTTTGATAAAATGGAAGCCATTATTCTGTCACTTTCAACCCAGCCAAAACAGTCGAAATGATTGTTTCGGTGGGTTTTATTCCACCAAAATAAACCTAATTACTTTCGATCGAAAGTAACCAAGTTACTTTCGATCGAAAGTAACCAAGTTACTTTCGATCGAAAGTAACCAAGTTACTTTCGATCGAAAGTAACCAAGTTACTTTCGATCGAAAGTAACTAGGTACTTTTGATCGAAAGTAACTTCCAATCGAAAGTACCCATTTTGGGTACTTTTGATCAAAAGTTACTCACTTTCGATCGAAAGTTTTTAGTTGTTTCAATCAAAAGTATCTAACATGTTTTAGTGGGTCACACTTTTCAGGGCAAATCCCTTCCTCCCAAAAAGTGTAACCCACTATTGTGGTATCACCCTCATATGTCTCTAATTCAAATTATGTTGACTTCCCAAATACTATAAATCTTTATGATCAGTATAAAATACAAACTCCTTAGGAATCAAATAATGTATCCACTTTTTCAAGGCTTGAACAATAGCATAAATCTCTTGATCATACACAGAATACTTCCTTTTAGCATCATTCAACTTCTCACTAAATAAAGAAATGAGGTTTACCTTCACTCAACACATCCCCTATTGCACTACAACTTGCATCACACTCAACTTGAAATACCTTATTGAAATTAGGAAAAGTTAACACAAGTAACTTGACAACCTTTTGTTTCAAAGTCTCAAAACTCTTGTCATCTCCTCATGTCCACTTAAAATCCTTTTTTTTAATCTCCTCTCATAGTATCAGTCATAGAATTAAAAAGAGAAATGAAATTCTTAATGAACTTTCTGTAGAAACTAACCAAACGATGAAATGATCTTACATCACCCACATTCTCAAGTGTAGGCCACTCCAAAATTGCTTTAACCTTCTCAGGGTCCATTTTCAAACCATTAGCTGAAATTACAAATCCTAAATACACAATCTCTACTTGCATAAAGGAGCACTTCAGTAGCTTCTCCTCCTTTAGTCTTTGTAACACTTTTCTAATATGCTCAAGGTTTACTTCCTTAGTCTTACTGAATATCAAGATATCATCGAAATAAACAATAAAAACTTACCCAAAAATCTTTTGAGAACTTCATTCATCAACCTCATGAAGGTACTAGGTGCATTAGTCAAACCAAAAGGCATAACCAAACACTCGTATAAACCTTCTTTTGTCTTGAAAGCATTCTTCCATTCATCACCTTTTCTGATTCTGATCTTCTAATAGCCACTCTTCAAATAATTCTTGGTAAAATAATTTTCTCCACTCAAACAATCCATTATATCATCCATCTCCGGCATAGGAAACCTATAATTCATTGTTATCTTATTGATAGCTCTAGACGCAGTATAGATTCTCCACTCTACATTCTTCTTAGGTGTCAATATAGCAGGTAGAGCACATGAAGTCAAGATTTCTCTGATCAAACCTTTCTACAACAACTCTTGCACTTGTCTATTAAGTTCTTCATTCTTAGTAGGTGTCAACCTATATGGTGCTTTATTTGGTAAACTAGCTCTAGGAATCAGATCCATACAACCACTTATACTTCTCACTGATGGTAAACCATCAGGAACACCCTCTACAACAATCTCCTTGTAATCATTCAACAAGTTTTTCATTTCTGCTGACACTCGGTCTTCCCTGTCTTATCTTGCTCATCATTTACTATTTTCTATCACTCAAACATTACTATACCCTATCACTCGGCCATTATTACCATAACTTGGCTTCTTAGGGATTATAGAAAAACACACTTGGTTCTTCTTCATTCCTTTCTCAAATTTATTTCCATTAACCATGCAAATTTTCACAGTAGTACAATTTATCTCATCTAGAACCTCAATCAAAGGTAACATTTTTTTCATTTTCCCATTCACCCAAAGAGTATATTGATTCAATCTACCATCATATACAACATGTGTATCACATTTCCAAGGTCTACCCAATAGAATATGAAAACAATCCATAGGCATAATATCACACAGAACTTTATCAAAGTAATTTCCAATCTTGAATTTCACAACACATTGATCACTCACCAAAAAATTATGCTCATCCTTGATCCATGAAACATGATAGGATTTAGGGTGTCTCAAACTCTACAATTGCAACTTTTTAACCAACTCCTTTGATGCCAAATTTTTTGAAGTTCCATTGTCAACAATCACTTTGTAACATTTTACTACCATCTTACATCTTATCTTGAAAAGACGTCATCTCAGAAAAGGTTCTTCATCCACTCAGTTATTACACAAAGCTCTCCTTATAATGAGGTTTTCTCTAGCCTCAGGTCCAATTGGGGAACCCTCAATATCTTCTTGTACTACAACATTTCTCTGACTTTGTCCATATCCATCAGAGTGTCTACACTCAAAAGATCTATACCCTTCTTTGCCACATCTGAAACAATTATCACTAAAACCATGTCTACCTCTTTTTCGGTAGGAAATTGTACCTCCTCAATAAGAACTACCACCTTTCCACTTGGTCTTGATTCTATCTTTAGTTTTCCACTTAGATTTGTCTTTATCTTGTACATAATTATTAGATCTTCCACCTTCACCATAGGATCTACCTCTACCTCTCTGGAATCTACCACCTCGATCTCTTTGTCTTTGTTCATACTTCTTTGTCAAGATCTCCTCATCATTCAAGGCCTATTAATATGCTTCTTTCACACTATCCAATTTCAAAAATATAATTTCATCTTGAATTCCATATCTCAATCCATTCAGATACCTTGCATCTTTCTCTACCTCGTCATTCACATGTTGAGATCTGATGTCCAATTTATATAATTTCTCAGTGTATTCCTTCATAGTCATGTCCTTTTGTGTAAGGTTTTGCATCTTCCTCAACAAGCTAACTTGGTAATCAATAGGAAAAAACTTCTTCTTCACCTTGTTCACCATTTTCAATTAGGTTCTGATCTTATCCTTTCCTCTTCTTTGTTTGTTAGTTTACAAATGATCCCACCACAGTGAGGCATTACCTTTCAACCTAGTGTGTACAATTTTCACCTTCCTATTATCAAGAGTGCTTTCAAAATCAAATAAATTTTTCATATCAAAGATCCACTCCAATAAAACATTACTATCCAAATTTCCATCATAAGGAACAACTTCAATAGCGGGCTTTGAATGTGCCCTAGTTAATACTCTCAACAATCTTTCATCATCATGATCTTCCCCTGGCTCTAGATTTGGTTCCACTACTTCATCATCACTCAAATCATCAAGATGCACTCTTCTTCTCTAGGTTGTCTCCATAGAATTTAATCTGGTTGCAATTTGTCTCAACATGTCCATTATGGCATTACCAGCTTTTCCTCTACCTCAAAGTTATCTTTACGAATAGGTTCCTTCAAGATCGTAACCCTCTGCAAGTTATAGGTAAAATTTGTAGATTTTCCACCCTACAACCAAATCCAACCCAGGGTTCTACATGATCCAATCTCCCAAGGATGAACTTCACTCTGATACCACTTGGCGCAAGGGAAGACGGGAACATCCAGGGCCAAAGGCACACCCAACTATCCAACCACCTTGCGAAGTAAACATAATAGAATAAAACAACATAGAGAACAACACCAAGGAGAGAAGGAAAAAATGTATTCTTTTATTGATTCATCCAATTAGAGCATACATGACTGGCTGTGAGGACTTTTGAGTGATAGCCAACAAAATCCAAACTTTTCTATCTTCTACCTCCTCATATCATCTTCTATCTACTTTCTCTACCAGACTTCACTTCTTAACCTGCATAGAGATATACCTATTTATACTTTCCAAAGTGGCTTATAGAAGATTCTAGACTATTACAAAGATTGAAGGCCAACCACAAAATGGTCACCACACATCCCAAGAAAAGATCCAAATATTATATTAAATACTAGAAATTAAATACATAAGTGGGCTCCAAAAAGAACCAATCAAAGACAAGCTCAATCAAAGAAGAACCAAGCATTAGGTTCACTTGGCATAGGAAGGAAAGCTTGACCAATACTGGATAGCTTGACAAAAATAGCTTGGCCAGCACTTCACAGTTCAACACACCGAGGAATGTTTGACAATACTACAACTCAGTACTTACTGGCAGAATGAAAAAAGATGAGAAAGGTAGAAAGACAACCCAGGATGCTCCTACATCAAAAATGAATCCAACATGGCCAGGTATTCTGCTTCTTGGGAATACCTTTTTCTTTTCATGGCTTGGCTACAAAGATTTGTAATATGGTGCTTGCTAAAATTAAGTCCAAGCTAGCGTATTGGTTGACCAAGCCTCTTTCATTTGCACACAAGTTTCAAATTTGTTCTAAGATTCTTGTAGCTACACATGTTTACTATTACTCCTGTTGGTCTCCTTCCAAAGTAGCCTATGGTAAACTTGAGAGACTGTTAATTGATTTTTTATGGGCTTCTGATACTCAAAGACATTGTTTCCATCAAGTTTCCTTGGAATATTGTTTCCTACCTTGACATTTTGGTGGCCTTTCTCTCATTTCTACGCATAGGCAATGATATAATATTTGTATCAAATGGGTGGTTCGATGTGTTTTTGGCGAGGAGGATTTGAAAATGTGCTTTGACACTGCATCTATTTTGGGTTTCCTTTACATCACCCATCCTGGAGAAATATTGGTTTTCAAACCCTTTTGGTCATGAGGGAACTAGTTCAAATACATCTATTTATTTCATTTCCAAAATCATTTGGCTTGCTTGGGAAGCAACCAATCCATGGTTCAAGTGGTATGGTTCTAGTTTCAGAGATGGCTTGTCTTTGAACCAACACAACCTTTAGTGGTCCCCATTAATTCAAATGCAAGGTCTCCCTCTTGCTTGGATTCTAGGTACTCATTCTCTATGACTTCATAGGCATGGAATTTGAACCCCAAAGAACCTTTTCTATAGGTCAACTATATCTATCCATTATTGGGAAAATGCATGGGTTCAATTTCGCTTGACCTAACAGGATATAGACACTTTTGAGCTGCTAATTTCTCTCTTACTAGGAGAGCTCTTGCATAAGATTAGTATAAAAATTGTTAAACCTTGGTGGAAGGATTTACGGTGGTACCTAGAAATTAATTTCCATAGATAAAAACCTTTCCAAGGCTACGAATGAATTTAACGCCACTTGCCCATGTGGTGGACATTTTGAACTAGTATTGGAATTTGCAGTCCACTCATTCTACATGGTGACTATGTTTCATTAAAATTTGGTCTAGTATTACAAAACCTAAAATTGCACATTTTCTTGGAGTATTCTATTTCAAGGCTTACCTTTGGGTTCTCATCTTCATCATTTGGGTATCCTAGATCCTCTTTGTCCTTTTTGTTTCCAAGATGGGTCCTTTCTTCACCTTTTCTAGCTCTATCGATGAGCTTACAATTATTGGCTTGAGATCCATGATTTCATTTCCCTGTTTCACCCAAACATGCTCTCCTAGCATATGGTTCTCTTTGGAGATTATCCCTCACTTCCCTTTCCCTTCGTGCACCTTTAGCACACTTTTAGGATGGAGATTCATTTTTCTCTGTGGAAAGATAAAAATGTAGCAGTTTTTTCACATTTCTTTATTAATGCTAACATGTCTATATTCGCTAAAAATTATATAAACAATAATCTCACGTTACAAATTCAGGTCAAGGCTGATAAGGTTTCCCTTGAGGTGGCCCATCTAGAAGAATTATTGTAGCATTGGGGAAATGCTACCTACACGATGGCTAGGGTTCCTCCTGAGAATTTAATTTCCCATGACCACTCCTCTCCTCCTAGTTGAGTTCCTGCCAATACTCCTATTTGGAATCCCCTAGCTTCTATTGGTTGGCCTTCTTAGGGTCATACTTTAGATTGGCCTTCTTCTTCCAAAGGATTTCCTACATTGGTGTTAGCCATCTCTTCGACACATGAAGAAAAGGAGGATGAGGAAGACATTGCAGATGGTTGAACCATGCTAGACCGTAATATAGAACCACATCTAGGATGGGGAAAGGATGAACCACAACCTCCTCCTTCATCCTTACTGCCCTTGTTGCTTGAGGGTGTTTCTTTTCTAGGCTAGGCCCTTTTTTATGGTTTATATAGTCTATATCGATTCTTTTTATTTCTCGACGTGCCCCATCTGAATTTGGTTTAGTACCCACATGAGTAGAAGGGGTGTTTTTTTTCCTCCCACTTAATTTACTTCTATATGTATCTTCTTAATTAAGTTAATATAATCTGGTTATAAATTCCATAAAAATGCTTCATAATACAACTCAAAAGTTGGGCCTATTAGCAATTTTTCTTGTAGAATCTATATTAAACATCAATGCTTGAATTTATGACTCCCAACTCATTATTCTTGCAACTAAAATAAGTAATTGATGAGGATTTGATCCTCCTTCTTGTTTGAGCTCCATAGAATCAGGCGGGTGTACCTTTCATGACTTATTGTTTCCCAATAAATTAGACAGTAGATCAAGTGTTTTCATCCTTCTTCTCTTAGATCCCAAAGGTTCATACAGGATAACCTAATGGAGTTAGTTCTTTAATGAATCAACAATAATAAATGCATTCTTCAATATAGATCATAGAAATCTACACTCTTAAGTAGAAAATAAAAAGATTGTTTAATATTTTTATGGATTGATGATGATCACTGCTAGAATAGGAGAGATCAATGTCTTATTCATTGGGAAAAGAGTCAAAAGAAGATATATCGACATAAACTTATATATAATAACACACCTAGGACCTAGGCGAAATGCCTTACAAGTCACCATGTCATTCCCATACCTATGTATCAAATTCTTATGAAAGTCTATAACTCTCTGAAATTACCCTTAAGACATACTTTTTCCTTGAAAGAAACTTAAAAATAATCTCACAGTTACCTTATAACCAGTGTATTTAAAATGCGTTAAAAATTTAAAACACAAGAATTCAAAGACAAGCACATGAAGACATCAAAGATATGAAAAAGGAATCCCTACTATATTCTCATTAAAATCCCTCTGTTTAAGGACATTCATAGTGACAAAAGCTTTGAAAATAGACTCAGAATCAGGAAACTACCCAACATCATTAATTTCACCATCATTTACAAAATAATACAACTTGCTATATAGAGTAAGCACTAGCCTTCTTGGAATCCTTAAAGAGACAGGATGCAACAAGCTTTGGATGTCTAGGAAAAACCTAAAAGTGCTAAAAGACAAAATTAGTTACATTTCTAGTCGATGGAAGAAATACACTTAGGTAGTTGATTTGAAATCATTCCAAATCCTTTATAGTTGGAACCTTTGTCTGCAGATATTCAAGGTAACCTCTTAAATTTTTAATGAGACTTTGTGACCACATTAGTCTTGATGATGATTAACCTCCCTGTTCTTATTGATCAGGTTCCAAGTGCCACTTTACTCCTCATCTATCATGTTTAAGTCAATTGTTGTTTGTTTCTTCTTCTTTGGCTTGTTGATGTTGTCCCAAAGTGGGACTTCATCCTTTGATGGCCAACTGAAACCTTGTAAATTTTGCAACTTCTTTATCTATCTTTCCCACGTGACGTTAGTGATAGCCATGATATATATAATAAACATAACTAAGTATGTTTCATCTTTGAAAGCTTCATATAAGGCTTTATTGATACTGTCCATTTCTAGGACATTATCATCTGCCACGAATGCCTCTCTCTTAGGAAGAAAAGTGTCAAATTATTATCTCCACTCCTCAACATATTTGATATCATCATTTTCTTGGTGGACAGGAGGGATAAACCTACTAAAATTAGGGCCAAACATGTTGACCCTTTCTTGAATCTAATCAAATTTTCCTTAGAAGAAGGACAATGATGTGCCAATTTTTTGTATCATCTCACCTAGTTGACACACTACTTCTGGGAGATCTGTTCTATGAGGTTGCAATACCTCTAGCCTTTCAAATAGGGACCCCCTACCTGACAATGTACTGAATAATGGGTCCAAAGTTGCTATTTGGTTTTTCACCTCTATCTCTTAATCATGCAACTTAGTAAATTCCTTATGCATTATATCTAATTTTCCTTTTAGGATATTTATCCTATCCTACAAGATCTTCAACAATGCAGCTAGGGCAACTTCATTTTGATCCTTGTCTAATTGTTATTTTCCTTATGGGAGGTCCTCAATGGTATCTATCTAACGAGAAGCAACTTATTTTACTGGAGGAGGAACTTTGGGGGTCTCTTCTAATTTCTTGTTCAGAGCTTCCATTTTCCCCTACAATGATTTGATTTGTATCAAGCATTTATCCCTTTCCTTTACTACATCAATTGGTTCATCAAAGACTCTTCCATAACTTGTAGATAGTTTCCATATTTTTTCCTCATTGAGGCGAGCAAAGTGGGTAATAGCTTGGGAAATCCATTTTCTCCTTAACACTAACCAGCAATGGCTTTTGTGTTCTTAGAGCCAGGGACCACATGAATAAAGTCTGGTATCTTGTATCATCTCCACATCCCCTTATCATTTCCCCAAACTGAGTCTCAGAAGACATATTAGCCTTTGGTTTCTTCCTGATTTGATCAATTATAAATGCAAAGGCCAAATCTCATCCAAGCACAAGTAGCATTCTGCTGGACTTAACCAATTTTATAGCCTCCTCTGGTGTGATGGCTTTAGACTTAGGATCATAAGGGTATAAAGCCTACAAAGCTTCACTCTACACAGTACCACCCTCTGTTAGTTCCAACTGAGATCAAAATTATTGTTTTTTTCTCTAGGTTAGAAATTTCTTGAGCTCGTCAATTTTGATGAATGCGTCATTACTTAAACTCTTCCTAATAGAGTTCTCTTTCTTCCTGACATAGTTGGAGGGTAAATTCCACTTCCTCTTGGATGTCATTTTCCTTTTCCTTTCCCTCTTTGATTTTATTCCTTAAATGATGATGATACTTTCTATCATGAGTGATCAGGGAACTTATTTTGTCTTTCCCTTTCCCTTGTGTCTTTACTTGAGAGGGCTCTCCCTATTCTATTTTTTGTTTCTTCCTTGGGGACTCACTTTTTACCTCATTTTCATGAGCCTCTATGGTTTTCTCAATATGAGGTGATGCAGCTATCTAAGTTGGACTATAAATCATGTATCCTCACTCACTATCTTCCTCATATTTAGAAGATGAATACTTTTCAAGGCCCCTCTATTTCTCCTCTATCTGACTCTTTAGCTGATTGTATGTGGTGTGATACATTTCAATCATGTTTGTGATTCTAGTCATATAGGGAGACCCTGGGAAGAAACCTCCAAAAGGAATCCTTTCTTTTTTCATCTCTTACTCCAAATATCAGGTCCTAGTATTTTGCAGCTCTCCTTGCTGCCTCTTCATCATCTAAGACATTTTTTACTACATCTTCCTCAACACACCCTTCATGTTCTCTGATAGAAGTGAAACTTGGGGTTTATAGTTTCTTGGAACTTTTTATGAAGCCTTCAGTCTCTACATATCTGTATAAGGCCATGCTCATGTTGCATTTCCCTAACAACTTGTTTACTACATCCATAGCCCTTTTCCCAACGGTTAAATCAACAACAATGAATTGCCTGGGTGTAAATGTGCCTTTTCTATAGGGGGCAAGTGCTCCTTGTTTGTCCACATCAATTGTCAAATAAACTCTATCAAGGCAACCCTTGGAGGCACATATTTTGGAAGCATATCTGGAGGCTAAGAACATCCATAAACCCTAATCAGTTTGTATGTCTTCTCACAATAAAAATCTCCCCAATTATGATCTCTTGGCCACTTTTCCATATATTCACAAGGTCTTAAAAGTCTAAGCACCTTCACTATCATCCTAGTTAAATTATCACCCAACAAGATTAAAATTAGATGTACAACCCAATTATAAAAACCACACTTCATTTTCATTGGAGGTATAATTCCAAACCCTAATCTAGAATTGTACAGGGTTTGGCTGGCCTTGGAACTGCATCCTTGGTCTCCAATTCTCTATATCCATGCTATCTATGTTGAAGAATATAATTAAATACATTAGAATTGAATAATGCATGAATTTAGGGCTAGTCTTCTTTTGGATACTAATGAGGCCCTCATTCATCCGATCAATAATATACTGAATATATTCAAAATCAGTATTGACGTGGGAGTTTTGGATATCTAGGTTGATCATTAGTAAATCCACAAGCATCTTCTCAAAATGTCCATGAATCCTTAGTACTCTACACAGCTCATAAGCTA
Source organism: Thuja plicata (assembly GCA_018584345.1). Lineage (NCBI taxonomy): Eukaryota > Viridiplantae > Streptophyta > Pinopsida > Cupressales > Cupressaceae > Thuja > Thuja plicata. The sequence goes on along the minus strand of MU218650.1, from coordinate 238,518 downwards.
TATACTTTATGTAGAAGCTTAAATCCTTGAATTCATATCGCACACCTTTAGAAGAAGGCATTGGGGCTATATAATTTCTATTTGACCTAGGCACATGAGACTGGATCAAATTCTTAGCCACATTGACCTCTTGGGTATACTTGTTCTTCAATTTGGTCAGGTCAATCTTTGTAGTAGATGCATGGTATATATTAAAGGCTTTCATAAAAGAAGACCTATCCAGGGTGACTAGGGATGTGTCATCATGTTTTCTAATAGTTTGAGAGATAGGATCATATCTTCTTGCCAATTCTACTAACAAGTCTACATCTATAAAAACTTATGGGACTATCATCTTGGCTAAATCTAATATCCATGTGTTTGATACATGGATTTTCCTATCCTTATTACTATAAAAGTAATTGAAAAAGTGATAACTAGAGCACTCGGGAGTGATGGGATCTGTATAATGTGACATATAAGCAGAGAATTATTCCTCATTTACCATTTTATTCTAGTTGGTTCCAACTAGTAGACAAACAAATTTATCTATACATAATTTATTTTTCCTTTTTGTTCTTCTTATGCATCCTTACCTTCACCACTGACTAAAGCACTGTTCAATTATGCTTGACTCACCTTTATTGGCTTTGAATTATCCTTCTTTCTAAAACATGCTTTTCTCAATTTCCTTCTAAACTTATGCAATTTTTTATCTATCACTCTGAAAACTTTGGTAAGAAGAATGTACAAAGGTTACGTCTATTTATCATTAAGTCATGAATGCAACAGTCTAGTCGAGAACCTGGAAACCATTTCTCAATCACTTCTGTAATAACTTTGCATGTATTGAAATCAAGTCTCAGCTATCCATGGTGCTTGAAGTTGAGAGGTAATGTAATTTGTTCATGCTTGGTTGGAAAACATCATCGGTGCTTTCCACCATTTAAAACCTTATTATATGTTAAAATGCTCAAGACAACATTTTATTGGCCTACTTTTCTTGTCTTTTTACAACTCAATAGATCAATTGTACTTTATCAAGATCTCTAATCTTTATTAACCCTAATTTTTAAAATATTTCCTTTGAATGACGTACAAACACATTCTCAGGATTTTACAACACTTAGACCATAGTCTATCTGGAGATTACGTGACTACTTTATCTCTAATTCCTTGAATGTTTCCTATGACCTAAGTTACATTACGAGATCTAGCACCAACTATAGATTTCTTACTTAATCAACGGTCCTTGCTGAATCTCTAAATGGTTTTCTTAACTCTGACTTTAATATGAGATTCAACGCTAGCCATTACTTTTAATTTTACCTTACCTCTGGTTCATCTTTTAACACTGGGTGACTTATTTCTTCTTACCTTTGAATCTCTCAATGCAACCTTACTTGACTTTACCCTAACAACAGGTTCATCTAGAGATTTAGACATGAAGGAACTGTCAAAATGTTGAATAAAACTCTTTACTCAAGTCTCATCTAGAGATCTAGCACTAGACGTTAACCTAAGATGAAATGGACAATCCTTGCTAAGTCTCTAATCTTTTAACTTAACCTTGGGTCCATTCAGAGATTCAACAACAAGGAAAAAGAATAACTATGTTCTGAATCTAAGTCTATCTATAGATTCAGAGATAACTAAGTCTCTAAATCACTAAACATTTTAAATAACTCAAGTTCTATTCAGAGATCATGTGCCTATCACACAATGAGATCTTGATCTACGTCTCACACTAAATCTCTGAATCATCTTGTACTTTTGCAATCTATTTGGAGCTTATGCAAAAAAACCTTGATCTTGACTTACGATTAATAGTTCATACTTGATTTCATACTCCTTGGTGCTAACTCAAGTCTATTATGAGATTATGAGATAAAGGCTATCTTGCAATCTCCCAATGTTTGTACTAACTCTAGTAGAGTCTCAAGATTCAGAGATAAAGGCTATCTCTAAATTGTTGAATGATTTGTCTAACCTTGGGTTTACTTCAAGATTTGATGAACATCACATATTTCCTTAGCCACTTAAACATGTGTCTACATCTTAGCTCATTACCTCCTGATTGCTGAATGATTTATGACCTCTTGACTTTTGTAGCGATTTAGTGCTAGACGCACATCTTTGTTTTGAACAACAGTCTAGATTATCCCTTGGAAAACCTAACTCAACTTTTAACTAAACACAACTGACCATGATTCATTTGGAGATTCAGTGACTGAATAGATCTCTAAATTGCTGAATAATTCTTATAACTCAGTTTTGATTTGGAGATCATGCGCTAGCTTCTCATCTAGAATGAGATCAATGATCCTCACTGAATCTTAGAATATTTCATTGACTCTGATTCCATCTGGAGATCAAGAGATAAAGGAAAACATAGACTCTATCCTGACCTCACGTTAATTTACGAGATCTAGAGATAAGGCTATCCTTGAATCTCCAAATATTTCATATAAGTATATTGAAAATTGCATCCACAGACCTCACTGAATCTCCCAATATTTGAGTTGACTTCATCTTTGTCTAGCAATCACGCGCCAACTGCATGATGAAAATAAGATCGACCGCCTACACTTAATCATTGAATCCATAAGAGAATATTCCTTTCTTCCCGAGATTAAGAGATAAAATCTTGCGCCAAGTCTGCAGACCATGAAGAATATTTGGTCTATATCATGAGATTAGGATGTAAAGGTAAAGCTGAAAAATGCACATGACTTAAAAACACTTGAGTTACTCTCCAAAAGTAACTTCAAAATAGAACAAGGTCATTAGGGTCTAGGGTTTTTTTATGATAAAACCAAGAGACCTAGGGTTTAAATATTTCATCCATTTTTCAGTGGCACATTGGTTGGGAAGAAGACATTTGCAAAAAAATTTGATGGCACACTTGAGGACACTTTGAATTTGAAGGCATAAACTATCATTGGTAACCAAATCTCTTATCAAGACTCAGAAAACACAAAATAATCCCAACAGTTTCTCTATCTGTGGATGCTTGAATGCAAGTTCATAGAAAGCATTATAGATCTCTGGGGGCAGACCCCAACTACACTAACCTATTGCAGTAATAATCACACAACTGGGAAAGAGACACTCAACAAGAAACAAACACATGTATACATAAAATACAAGACTACTCTGCATGGAAAGAAGAATTAATTGAAGAAAGGCTTTAATAATTTTCCATGCACTAGAAATTTAAACACCTAACCATCCATACTATTAAGAAGATATGAATCCTTACCAAACATCTGATGAATAATAAAGGAGCCCAACCATAAAGACTCAATTTTTTTGTGCTTTCCTTTGTTCTCAGCCCTAGCATTCCATTGTAATATCATATCATTTGGATGGGATTTCCTAGTTATAACCCTTTTATAAAACAAGTATTTCATTTTTTCCCAATTCTTTATGTTTTTCTTTTGTCCTTGCCTTCTATTTTCATCAAGCTCAATCAACTGGATCATTCTATCTTACAAAACATCATTCACTTCTAGTTCCTTATCCATGATAAACTTGTAAACAGGCATAAAATTATTCATAGGAAACCTATCCTTTACTCCATTCACTAATTCAAAAGGTGACTTACCAGTGGCCACCTTGATTGTCACTTTGTCAGCCCACAAAGCCAACTTCAGTTTTGAATGTCATGCCCTTTTATTTGATTCCAAGGTCTTCTTCAATATTTGTAGAATGCTCTGGTTGCTTGATTCTGCCTATCCATTTTCTTTTGGATGATAAGGAGAGTAATAAGATATGACTATTCTATTTTCATCACAGAATTCTTGAAACTCTACAGACCTGAAACACTTTGCATTATCTCTTACTATCTTTAATGGGACACCAAACCTAGTCAATACATTCTCCATTAAGAAATCAATGACCACTTTACTGGGTTCTCCTTTCGTAGGGATTTCTTCAATCCATTTTGTAAATTAGTCTATAGAAACAAGGATCCAACTATGTACACCATAGGACTTTTCTACAAATTCTCTAATGAATTCAATTCCCCACATAGTAAAAGGAGCTTGAGCTTGCACTGGATTTAACAACAAAGCTCTTGAAAATTTTAACTTTGAAGAAAAACTTTGACAAGGTTCACACTTTTGCACAAAAATGAAAGAGTCTTTAAAAAATTAATGCCAATAGTAGCCAGCACTCAAAATTTCATAGGAATTTTTCTTTAACATATAAATTTCCTCCACACAAGCCTACATGCATTTCTTTCAAAACTTTAACTGCTTGCCTTTCAGCTAGACATGGAAAGAGGACACCATCTCTATTTTTCCAGTACAATTCTCCCTGTACTAAAGTATATTTATGAGATTGTCACCTTATAGTCCTTTTTTTATCATTTCTCATAATGTCAAGGCATTTGAAAATCTTGAGGAAATATACAATATCACAATACTAGGGCTGTCTTTCAATACTAGTGACTGTCAAGTCTTGCAATTCCATATTGTTTACTTTCACTAGATCCATATTTTCTTCTGTCATGAGCTTGGTTAAGCCCAATCCTCTCACTAATTTTGTGATATGAATCTCTAGATTGAATTCTTGGACCTTGTTTATCCACTTACATCTTTTCCCAGTGACCTCTGACTGGGTAAGAATATATTTTACAGCTGCATGGGGTACATATGCTATCACCTTTGATTAAAAAAGATAAAGCCTAAAATATTCGACAGTATTTACTAATGCATATGCCTATTTCTCCATTACCTCATAATTCAATTCTGCAGCTTGAAGTGACTTGCTATAAAAAACAATAGGATGTTGATGTCCTTCGTCATCTTTTTGCAGTAGTAAAAAAACTATTGTATGGAAAGATGCAAAGGAGAAGACTGGAAAAGGATTACTATAATCAGGAGACCTTAAGACAAGGAATTCCTAGATTTCTTTCTTGATCTTATCAAAGGAAACTTGTGCCTCATTATCCCACTGGAACTTAGCATCTTTCTTAAGGAATTTTATTATTGGTTTGACAATTTTCTGCAAAATTCATAATAAATCTCTTGACAAAATTTACCTTTCCTAAGAAATACTATGCTCCATTGACATTCTTAGGGGCAATGACCTTTTGTATTGCTTCAACCCTCTTAGGGTCAATCCTTACTCCTTTTAATACAATGTGCCCTAGTAACTTCCCCTTTGTCACTGCAAACTCACACTTCTTAGGGTTTAAGGACACTCCATATTCCATAGCTTTAATGAATACCTTTTCTAAATGAACACAATGATCCTTTTCTTTCTTGGAATATGTTATCAAGTCATCCCAATAAATAAACATAAATAATTCAATAAAATCCTTGAAATCAACATCCATAGCTCGTTGGAATGTTGGTCCTGCATTCATTAGATCGAAAGGCATCCTGATGTACACATAAGCTCCTCAAGGGGTTGTAAATGAAGTCTTAAACTACTTAGACTCCTTGACCAAGACTTGATTCTATCCAGAGAAACCATCCATCATGGACAATAAGTCACAACCAGTGATTTTATACAATAATTCCTCGATATTGGGAAAAGAAAAATTATCTTTTAAAGATGCTAGGTTCAAATTTCTAAAGTCTACACACAACCTTATGTCCCCATTTTTCTTCCTGACTGGGACCAAGTTAGATACCCAAGTTGAATTTCTTACGGGCTGGATGATGCTTGCTTCTCTCAATATCATCAAATCTTGTTGCATTTTTGGGGCCAATAATGAGTTAATAGGCCTCTGCTTCTATCTTAATGGTTTAATCTCTGGATTCAATGGGATTTCATGTTGATAAAGTTCTTTTCTATAAGATCTCAAATCCTCATAAGACCATGAAAACACCTGCTTGTGTTTCCTTAATAGATTTATCATATTTGTTCTTACATGGGGATCTAAGTTCCTTCCAAGGTACACATTTTGAGGTGTTGCCTTTGATCCAAGGTTTACTTCTTCAAGGTCCTCAATCTTAGCATTTGTCTTTTTAGACATAAAGCTATCTTGCCCATTAAACAATGCCTCTTGCTCTGCTAACCCCTTGGGTATCTGATTCGAACTCAGGTAAACCACTTCATTGCCAAAGACCATGTCTTTTCCATTAACTACCTCAACTAATACATTGCAATCTTCATGTTGACCCTCAAAGTGGTCAATACACTATACAAACCTAAGGATATCATGATCATCCTTAAAAACTTTCCAATTGTACACATTGTCAAGCACTACAGGTCTATTTTTACCTCCATAATTTATACCCCAATAAAAGTAGAATAATCACTCTTTAAAATAACATTTTCCATAAAATTGGCCATAATATTTTTTGATCTCTTAACCTAATTTATGTTGAAAGCATCAAAGATTTCTATTTGATCCCACACTGTATGTTTGTATAATTTAACCTATCATTCTTCATAGCATATTTGGATCTAACCTATGCTACTTGAAGACATTATTTTTGCCATTAGTATGCAAAGAGAAAACACATGTTTGAACTATCACTGAAAGATATACTTTCAGTACAAACTGAAACTACAGATAACAAAGGTCACCAAAAGTACAAAGTCAAAGAGAAACCTAACAAGATAGATCACAAGAGAAACACGACATAGTTTACATAGTTCAACCCAAAAGTGTTGAAGTATAAACCGATAGAGAAGAAAATAAGAGGAACTCGATAGAGCAAGGGAACCCGATAGACAGTTCAACAAAGGAACATCAAAAGAATGACAATAGAGAAACCCAAGCATCAGACACCAAAAGTTAGTTAAATCCTGAGAAATGGATCTGCCTTCCACGTTAGCTAAAACACTTATGTTTTATATATTTAGAATTTTGAATTGATTTAAAACCATTTCTTGAGGGACAAGAATTGTAAATATAATTGTTTTAATTAGTCTAACTAACTGAAAACATGCAAACTAGGAGATCAACTTCAAGTGGTAAACCTTCGATTATAGAGTTATCTTTGTAATACATGAAACTTTATTAGGTCAATCTATTGTATAAATAGATAAGTAATCATTCATTTCATAATGATGTGAGGATTATAGTAGCCAAGGAGAACATCTATGGATCAAACTAAGAGTTTCAAGGAAGAACAACAAAACATGAATTCGGTTATCAAGAACTAGATTCAAGGCTACCAAGCAACATAGGCATTGATCATTCACATTAGGTGATACATTATACTTGTAATATTTAATGGATCTGTAATCAACAATAGTAGATTTCCTACACTCAGGTCACTAAATATTTTTTTCTACATTCTAAAAAGTGTAGAAAATAGAAGAAATCTTTTCAAGAAAGGTGGATTTAACAATCCTTATGTAAATATCTTATCCGAGTGCACACTAAATAGTGTTGCTAAAGCTCTTAATAGAGTGGACCTTAACCAGTCTCCACAAAATAATCCTAACAAGGAAGATCATCAGAAGTGATCAAATTATAAACCTTAACCAGCCCCTTCCATTCTGTAGATAGTGAAGCTTTGATGGTTTCATCCCCACTGAACTTTTTACCTTCTAACATGGGTTTTCTGCATTACCAAATCATGTGTCATGTGTCTATACATTTCATAAATGCTTATATGAATGTTTTACTTGCTTATTAGTTTATTAATTGATGTTACATACACAAAGACATAATAGAAGATATGAATGGTAATATAATGTATTCATCATAAAAGGATAAAGGTTAATTGATAAAGTTTTAGAGGTATTGATTCACCCCTCCCCTCTCAGTACACCATTCCATTATTTCAAACAATTACTATCAGAGCTAGATCTCTTAATTAGAAAAGTTTAAATACTTAAGAGAAAAGAGCATAAAATGCAATCATTCAAGCTAGACAAGAATATTAAGAATATAAAATTAGAGATATAGATCTTCTATGAACAATATAAAGAAGCTAGAATAAAGATGAGGCAGTTGCTAGATGAAAGAAAGATTATGGCATATCGCTATAATGAAACAAACTATAATGAGGAAGAGATACCTGATCTATTTGAGTCATCACAATTTTCATCTAGCAAAGCATCAGACACATCTAAAGAAAGTATCACAATTCTGAATGAAATCAATCAACATCTGGCTGGACAAGGGAAATCTCTGTAAATTGGTCAAGAGACACATATGGTAAGAATGATTGATGTCATGAACAATGCTAGACAAGCTGAGAAATAAAGAGCTAGCTATTGATGACAGTAGGAAGATTACTGAAAAGATACAAGAGAAAGAATTAGAAATACAAAGACTTACAGATGATCATCATGAAATCACCAATCAGATTATTCTTATGAGTCAGGAGGAAAACATAATGAACATAGAAATCATTGAAAGAATGGAAGCTATCAATGGGCTAAGAGAATAAAATGAAAAGACGAAGCATGAAGTAAGAATTCAAAAATAATATAATGACATGATAAAGAGAGCTAAAGAAAGCACCAAAAGTATGGACGACTTTCTGGATGAACAAAGAAGAGTCAACAACAATATCAGAATAGGGTATACTGAGAATGAAGAATCACCAAACCAAGCTGATCCAAAGAGAAAAATAAAAGGTATTCCTAAATCCACACCTTCATTCATAGGAATTTGTTATAAATGTAATAAGAAAGGACATAAAGCATATTAATGTAAATCTTAGGTGAAACAACCAGAGAAGGAAACCTACATGGACAAATACTGTCCTACTTGAAAAAATGCATGGGCACACATCTCTTGAATTTAGGAAGAAGAAAAGGAAAGAATGGAAGCCTAAATAAAATGAAATTTCTTATCAACTGAATAGATTCGGTAACTCAAATTTTTGGGACTACAATACATGGTAAAGTACACAACATCTGGAAGATTTGGAAACATAGCTGAAAACTGTAGGAGACAATGAATGAGAAAGTCTAGGAGTTGGAATAACCCTATAATGGCATGTCTACACTATCATAAAGTTGTTCATCTAAGAAAATATTGCAAAGACTGAGTAACAGAGACAAGCACCTTTGCCAATGGAAACACCATTGAAGACATTAGGAAGATGAGAAACAAAATGTGGATGAAAGCTAGAAACACTGATGAAGCTAGACCGAGAAATGAAAATGGTGACAGCTTATCCAATGGATCTAGTGACATCACCAGCCCCACCTAAGTAGAATAAGTAAGTATGGAGCTACATTATACCAAGTTATATTTTGCATCAGTTCCATTATACATTGATGAAATTCCAAAATAGCATGATTAAAGATGCACTATGGTATTACTTGTTATGATTCTGTGAATTCAATCTCATTGGTAAATGCTTATTGAAAATCATCAATGTTCATACAAATATAATTTGTCTATACTTATCGAGCATCATTAGCTAACACATTAAAAGCTAGGTCGCTAGTGTAAACCAAACTCCGTCGGTAATCATGTAAAAAGGCAATGTTATCTTCACCATATATCGAGATCTATTGGTAAATAGTCAAATGAGTTGACACCTAGCCCGAGCATCACATTATCACTTAGAATGAAGTGTGTATGCTACCCAACAACTCCATCTTCAAACACTAAGAAGTGGTTGAGCATTTATGACATGACTTAGGGAAAAAGTCTATAAATAGTCAACATAAGAACTCATTATCCATAAAGTGATTTAAGCAAAGAAGCAGAGTGAAAATAGAGCATGAAGAGACTAGATTACAAAGTGACTTCAACCTTGTTCACAACACTTAGAAAGATTCCCAACAGTCACAGTTTTGGAAACACTGAGAGGGGGGGTGAATCAGTGTTTGTCTGTTTATTATATTTCAGCAACTTTAAACATAAACCAAATACATATCAATTAAAGATTAATTTAAGAACACATAACACATGATATGATTATGGGGAAACCTTGGTTAGAGGAAAACCCCAGTGGGAATTAGTACCCACAAATATTGCACTAGTATAATGAACCTGTTAAAGTTCCTTTTCCCTGTTAGGAGAAGTCCATACAATGCAAGTACAATGACCTAGTTAAGGGTCTGACCCTGTTAGGATTATTTTACAAATAACCCTATTAGGGGTGAGGACTCATAGTCCAAGAAGCTCACTGCTCAGTAGGATGAAGGCTACAACCTTCTAATAGTTGATATACACTATATCAAAAATTGAATTGTTACATATGACACAATTGTCTCATCAGTTTTGGTTATGCACTGACGCTCTTATACTCTTAAAGAGATTTACCTCATTCTGACATCTTATACTTTTCTTTTATATCTCTTCTCTACTTATTCGATGACACTTCTAAATACAAATTTGCATGTTATATATATGTCCATGCCTGAATAGATGCGACTATAAACAAGACCTTAGTTGGCCTAAAAACAACATTGACAATGCTTCCAAATAAATTGGCTTAAGCGTGTCTACAATAATGTTTAAAACATGATCAAAAACTTATTACATTAGGCACTTAGCCTTTACAAAATAAAAGATTACACGTGTATCAAAAAATTAAAGTTGGCTTCATATGCTATTTTCTTGACTGCTAGTGTACTTGTTATTTTTTTAACTTATCTGTACTAACATTCTGTACCATGCGTATATAGGGTAAGCATAAAAACATATCATAGAGCTTATGTCTGAAGGCGCTTAGTCTGAATCGGTTGTACACATGTGCGCTGCTGCTTTGATTGAGTATATATCTATGTTTTGTCCTGTCTTCTATACTTAGTCAATTTCCACTTCAAAGTTTGTTGTCAAAAGTTCAATAGATGGCCTAACGGTGGCCAGTAAGTTCATCAAAAATTGGTGCCTAAGTAGCAATTATGCATGTTTTGTATGGTTGGTAAGATATCACTTAAATATCTTATGTCTTTCAAACAAGAGGAGTTGGCTAATATTTGTTGTGCATTTTTTACAAATAATATATTTTATTATTAGTTGGACTTGATATTGGATTTTCAAGAGAAGATGATGCTGTAAAAAGATTTGACTATTACTAGCTCATTAATGTCACATATGGATATTGCATATGATTGGTTATCAACATTTTTATGTTTTTTATTGGTTAATCAATTTTTATCACAGTCAGACATAATATTTTTCTTGAATAGATTTTTAGATACTTTATACCTTTGGTAGGTAAAATTATTGGCAAGGAAAAGTACATGTCTCTAGTGGAAGATTTGGAGCATGAACTTAATAATATATTAATTGATATGTCTTCCTTAAAATATGCTAATCATGTAATATGTCCTCTTACTACCAAGGCTTGGGTAAGTTTCATTCAAAATACAATAATTGGGGTTATCTCTACAATATCTAATCAGGCCTACAATAAATCAGTTACATGTTACAACAAATGAATTAAATATAATAGTGTCATTTTGGAGGCTAGTGACATTAGAGGATGGAGTAATTTCTATCATCTCAAGTTAGCTTACTAATTTGAGATGATTTTATCCATTAGAAGGGTGGCTACAAGAAGTTGAGTCTAACTTTTGGCCAAAAAGTGGAAGTTTTTTCCTATTTTTCAAATTTTCTGTCAATTGATGTCAAAGTTTGAGGCACTTAGAAATTAAATCTTGAAACAACTCACTAATATAAAATGTAGTGCTCAGAGTCTAGTTTTCAAATATCTAATTAGTTTGAACACCCAAATGCTAGAAAATATATTTTAGTAGGCATGTTTAAAAACCCCTTTTTCAAAATGCATGTTTCAGGACCATACCCCACATGTGTACGACCACCCTATTTTGAAGTAAATAACTAAATTTTTCAAAATCCTTCTGGGGTTGGGTACCTAACACATCAAATATTGGTCTGAATATTTTTCCTTAATTTTTAATTGAATATTTTTTATTAATTTTCAATTAACTCTAAAGTACAATTTGAAAACCTCTAGTGTATCACCACCATAATTTGATGAAAATTTCACTTTTTTGGATTTTTTTATTTATTTTCAATAAAATTCTATGTAGATTGGGCTCATATAATTCATTTTTTAAAAAACCTAAAATCAAAAAAAGTTATTAAAATTTTAGTAAACCTTACTATTTCAACTTTAGGTACCACTTTGGAATAACAATTATTGTAAAAATACTCAAAATTTTCATATCAATATAAAATTTATATTTTTATAATATGTACAATATGAACTGAAATGGGTTTTGTTTTCATCTAAAAATTCATTCGGGAAGACCTCAAAAAAACATCACAAAGTGCAAATTTTATTTTTAAATGCCTTCACCATATTTTGGCAAGGCCAAGCACAGGCTTGGTGGGATCAAGCATGTCCCAGACCAAAAAATAGGGTGAAGGTATAGTCCCCACTCCTAGTTTTTAGAAATGGGCACCCCTTATTTAAAATTAAAAAAATGGGTGCCCATTTCTTTTTGGACCGTTGAAACTGAAACAGACACCCATTTTATGAAACATGCACCCATTTCATTTAAATAACGGGTGCCCATTTCTGAAAGATGTGTTGGAGACCAAAAAAAAATTATGGGGGCCTAATCTCAATGGTTGATGATTATTCAATCATTTGTATGGCATATCCATGTTGCAGAAAGAATATTGTGAACCAACATTCTCTTTTCTTGACTTGTTTTTTATCAGACAAGAAGGGATTAATTTGAATTCAAATTTTGGTGCAAACATGGGATCAAAGAAACCCAGAAAGAGATAAAGAAAGGTTCTGACAGTTGGTGAGGTTGTAGCAAATAGAGAGAAAGAGAAAAATGACAATGAGAAAGAAGAGCAAGAATTGGAAACCTTGATAATTTTGGAGCAACAAGTTCACCAATCAGTTCAGAAGATAAGAACAATGAGGACACCATAATGCATTTTCTAATCAAGTGTTGGATACAGGTATGTCTTCACAGCCAAATGAAACTTATTGCGATAAATAACTTGATCTTTTTGTATTAGCAGGTTACTCTTTAAACCATTTAGATTTTATTCCTAAAAATAGAGTAACAGATTATATTGCATATCAAACACCAAAAATTAGAATGTTAATCATAATGATAAAGAAAATGAAAATCAAACACCAATTGAAAGTGAAATTCAAACCCCAATTGAAATTGACAATCAAATGACAATTGAGATCAACAATGTGAATGTAGACATAGAAACACAAATTGAGAAAGAAACCCCTTTGAATGATAATGAAATGATTAAAAAAGTTCAAATTAAAAGTGATGTGCTAGACAGTCTACGTGGTTTGGTTTCATGGAGACAGATTAGGACATATGTGAGTAAATTGTTTAGACAATTTTTTATAATAAGAAATTTGGATTTCAATGTCAATTAATATTACAACTAATTAAAATGAGTAAAATGAAAAAAGTGATAAGGATGTTAGGCATTTATGTGAAATCCAAAAAGAAGGGTGAGTCTCTAAAATAAGTTATAACAAAAGCTGTTAGTGCCTTTGACACAATCGGAAAGAAAAGTCATTCTAAAGATAGGAATGCGGCACCATGAGCAATAACAATAGCTCTAGTAAACAAAAATACTTCTGATAAAATAAAGATGACAAACATAAGTGGATATCTTAATATTCATCATAAAAATTTAGTGAGAGCTATAAAGAGAAGAGTTAACTTTGAAAGTGATCTGACAAACCATTTGTGGAGCATTAGTGGCAGACTCCCTAGGTCTAACATGAAACTTACTGGTGAAGTCAAAACTTTAATTGAAATTTTTTGGCTTGATAATACAAGAGTATCACTTAATGCTAGAGATGTTCTTAAATTAAGAGTTGACTCAAAAATTTGTGATCCACATCCAAAACATCTTTTGGTTATGACTCAAATTGAATTGGATAAAACATTTGTGGATGTTAAGGTGTTAACTATTTCTATTAGTCAAAGATCTTTTGAAAAATCTAAACCATGGTATGTAAGGATTAACAAGGAAAGAGTAACGTGTTGTTTCAAAATTCATGTTCAATTTTGTTATTATTATGATGTATTTTGATCTATACATTCTACCATGCATACTAATGAAATGTTATAAGAATGTAGTATAAATATACCACCTCAAATTGTAAAAGAATTTATATCAGGTTTGTTTTGTAACCCACCTAATGAGCATTTTTTTCTTTTCAATGCATGTGTTTCTAGTGCATGTGATGTATGTGGCAATCTTGCATTTTTAGATGAATGTTTGCATAAAAATATTTCAATTGATTTTGGTCATAGATTAGTTGATGTAAAAATATTTAAAACTATTGAGTATCCATTGAAGGATGAAAAGGTTGGAAAATGGTGTGAGATAATTACTGAAAAAGTTAGTGTTCATGCATTTATGAACAAATTCAAGAATAAGGTTGTACCTAAATATGTGAAAGACTCCCAAAATACTAGATAGCTTGATGGACAATTTCACATATGCAAGAATACATTTCCAATTCATAGTATACTTTCAGTCCTTGACTTTGCAGAGAACTACACACTTGCACCATAAGATGAGATCCAATCACAATATTATAATTCAGTGCAAGTAACAATGTTTGTTAATATTGCCTATAGGAATGCACCTAACAGTACAGAAGATGATCAAATTTTTTTGAGAGAGTATCATTTCTATATGAGTGATAATAAATTGCACTCATCAGAGCTTGTCCAGTATTCCTTTAAGATATTTTATGAGAATTTAAGGGAGATAAATTCATATAACACAATATCTAATATGGTCAGATAATTGCACAAGGCAATTTAAGAATGCTAGAATGTTTTATTGTTTGAGTAGGACACATAAGAAAAGTAATGTCCAACACATTTGGAGTTTTTATGAGGCTAGACATGGTAAATGAGAGCACAATGGTGTTGGTGCATGTGTTAAGAGAGCCCTGTGTAGAGAGCAACTCAAATTTGAGGAAAATGAAAAATTTAAATGTGCACATGCTATTATTGAATGGTGTTAAACAAGATTGTCTATAGGATCAAGTCAGAACTCTACAATAAGGCGTTTCTTCTAGCTAGTTGAAGAGAATAATATCCTTTTAAGATATGATTGTGATACAATCAACATTTGTTTTAAATGACATTCATTTATAAGTTCTAATTCTAACACTTGGACTATATGGACTAGGGAGCTTGCATGTTTTTGTCAGTTCTGTGTTGAAGGTGAATGAGAAGAAGGAAAGAATATGGAATGAGTTAAAGAATGGAAACAAATATCCTTAACACTAAGTGAACCAAAAGATCAAGATGATATAATAAATTAAGACCTAAATCATGCATTTGCATCAAAAGATTACGATCGTGTTTTAGACCTCATAGAACCTGGCAATTTCATTCAATTTCTTGTAAAAATTTAAACTATATTATTAATGTATGTCATCTAATTTATTATTGTATTAGAATTATATGTCTAAGAAATTTTATTTGTACATGTACTAATTTTTTTTGCAGGACATGTGTATGTTGTTGTTGCACATAAGGATAATGAAGAGCAGACTGATTATTGTCCAGCTCGATGTGTAAAACCTAAGGAAACATTGATATGTCATGAAATAGATGATGATGGTTCTAAGTATCCAATTGGGTCTGTTGTGGTTGTTTGTACATGGCTACACAAATACCTAACAAGAAGGAATGGTTTACCAGCTTTTGAAGACTACCAATCAGAAAAGAATATTATATATTATTCTCATTTGGTAATGGCAACAAATATCAAATTGGAAAGATACAAAGGGAGACCTGCTAATAAAATATTATAGACACTTTCAATGGAAGACCATGAGGCAATCATAGATGCATTGCAGAATAGAGAGCATGCTAATGGGACACTAGGTTGAATCAAATTTATACATGTAAATTTTTGTTAATTACTATGTTTTTATATGTAGACATGACTTCTTTCAAGTATCATACATGTAGAGATCATTACTTTTCTTTTTAGGTTTTTAGACATGACTTCTTTCAAGTATCACACATGTAGAGCATATTCATCCAATTTTGGTTTTATAAAATACATGAACTATTTATGAAGTTCAATGTAAACTTGTAAATTCGTCTAATTTTGGTTTTATAAAATACATGAACTATTTATGAAGCTCAATGTACACTTGTATTCATCCAATTTTGGTTTTATAAAATACATGAGCTCACTTTTCTTCATTTCCAATTTTGTCAATTACAATTTATATTTAATTTAAATAAAATTTAATTTAGTTATTCAAGTATGTATCAATATTTCATAGTTTAAATTAATTTATGTCATGGTTTTAAAAGATCTAGATGGTATTTTTATAGTTAATCTTGAATTTGATACTAGTTACATTTATATACTATTTCATGTCAATTAAAATCAATTGCTCTTGTCAATTACATGAAAAAATAACTATTATTAATGATAAGATTATGTAATTGATATTTAATTACAAATGATTACACGTAAACTCACATAAACTCATATATTACATGTAAACTTGCATATATCTAGATTCAAATCACAAGTACAAATAATATAATAACAAGTCCTGACAACATATAATAACAAGTCATGATAACACAAGTCCAAATAACATGATATAAATAATATGATAACAAGTCCTGATATAACACAAGTCAAAATAAAATGATAAAAATTCATGATACCATGTATAACGTGTGTGTCATCATACAATAACATAGTCTAACTATCATAACAAGGTCTAACATGTGAAAAAGAGAATAAAATGTCTATCATATAATATAACATGGTCTAAGTCTCCTCATCTAGCTAATCTGTACTCCTATTCACTCCACGTCAAGGTGACTAGGATGCACCATCATGATGCACCTCGTCCTCCTGTATATTTATAAAATATCGTATCAGAAGACCAAGTGTGTTTAATTCAAATGACTTGCATAATTCACTTAAAAATTAAAAGTAATATTAATAAACATAATTTAAAATTTTACCCTATGTCCATGTGGTGTAACACCCTCAGTGGGACAAGGAGGTCCACTCTCACCAACATCAACAGTTGATGCAGTCAAGTCCTGTAAAAATAAACAAATTACAAAATTTATCTAATCGAAACCTATAAAAGACAGGTACAGAATAGACAATATAAAATTAATTTTAATCATGACCTCAAAGGAAAATGTCGATGGCTAAATTTGACTCAATCTTGTAGCCATGCCAAGATTCATGGTAGTATCCACCTGAACAACATATTTAAATCATGAATTGAAACCTTGTACACCTACATAAATTTAGATTTATATTTAATTTGACTATAAATTTATCGAACATAAGCATTTATATTAGATGTTTGATGCATAGCCAGTGTCAATGATGAGTTAGGACATAAATGTGATACGTCATGAGATAATCCAAAAGCCTACAATTGTAAAAAGTATAAACATCAATAAAAGTTGTACATAAACTAGTAAGCATATAAACACTTTAAATTAATTAATGTCAAACATACTACAAGTATATGAGGCTGAGTCTCAGTGACCAGTGGGACAGAGCACGAAGAGCTGTCGACCTCAGTAGTATGTGAAGCACCCTAAAAAATCGTTAAAATATATCAAACACATCATAAATTTAAGTTTTAATTGTTTAAACTTTAAATGTTTTGATCTATGTATCTAGACGATAGTGCATACTGTGAATGTGTGGCCAAGATCTCGAGGTGTGGAGGTGATATGATGGCGTTCACTGAATGACCTTGTGTCAATACTCCTTTGTTCACCAAATACCAAAATGTTATTGCTGATATGTGTATAAATATGTAATTTAATATTGTAGTATAAATTAAATAATTAAATTTACCTCTATAGGATGATCATCGTCTACACATAGAAAATCAACATATGATTGGATGTCATCTCCAAAATCACCTTGTACGCCAGTGTCAATATCACCATGTGCACCATCATCAACATCATCATATCCATCATGGGAAGCACCATCACCATCAGGTTCACTCTATGGACCCTTGCCTATATCCCTGCAGTTCATGCAAACATGTGCTATGCTAGGGGCAACCCTCACGTAGGTCATCTGCTCTAACAAATTTCTTGAAAGGGCACTCAATGAACCAAGAGCTGAGTGAACTTCTCGATGGTGGATAGGCATAGGCACTATTGAAGTAGGAAGAGGAACAAGGGGCTCATTAAACACACGATTTTGAGTTCTATCACTCAATTTGGCCCCTGGCATGCTTTGTGGCATACCCTTGCCGACCCCCTAAAAATCTCTCATATCAAAGTAATTGGGTTTCCTACCCAACCGAAATTCAACCCATAATTTTTTCAAAAAATATAAGGGGACCTCAAGGTTAGCGTGTGGTGGATGGTCAAATACCATCCACCACCACTCCTAGAAATGTGCAGCTATCTGTGGGTGCCGACACCATTTATTAGAAATGTGTGGCTTCTTGCCAACTATCTCCTCGCCCATTTTAGGGTTCACAAGATAAGGTTTTAAATCATTTTTGGTAATTTTTAAACCATTTACCTCTTTATAAGAGAGGCCATCAGCATAAAAGGCATCCATGGATTCCCTCCATGACTGATAACTATCCAGCTCTTAGTGTAATGACTCCACTGAATCTAAAATGCCTTGCATGTTGTCTGCAAGGTGTAGTAGCTGTGGAGGTGGATGAGGCTAATGTATAATGGTATTAATATCACATGTGATGGCATCTAGATTTCTCCTAATATTCTCCCTCAACTATCCAAGAGAGGGTGGAGGTGGAGGTGGAGGGGGTGGAGGTGGAGATCCCTGCTGAGCTAAAAGCTCCTCAATATCAAAATGATCCATGGGTATATAATCTGCAAATGTATACAAACATAAAAATTGACAATTAACATATAATTCACATTTTAAACCTTAAAAAGATCTAATTTAGACTTATAATTAAATGCAACATTTAATTTAGAAATATAAATTAAAAAACATGAGAGAGAGAGAGAGAGAGAGAGAGAGAGCCTATTAGGTCTTATTATATCTTATTAGTAGGTATTTGTCCTAAGGGTCCTATTGGTCCTAATTGGTCTTAATAGGTCATATTATGTCTTATTTTTCTTAAATTAGGTCTTAATAGCTCAGGTATTGGTCCTAATTGGTCTTAATAGGTCTAGAAAGAGAGAGAGAGATCCTATTAGGTCTTATTATGTCTTATTAATAGGAATTAGGTATTTTATGTCTTATTAATAATGTTAGATCAAGGAATAGGTCTAATTTGTGTGTGTGTGTGTGTGTGTGTGTGTGTGTGTGTGAGAGAGAGAGAGAGAGAGAGAGAGAGAGAGAGAGAGGNGTGTGTGTGTGTGTGTGTGTGTGTGTGTGTGTGAGAGAGAGAGAGAGAGAGAGAGAGAGAGAGAGAGATGATTAGGTCTTATTATGTCTTATTAGTAGGAATTAGGTATTTTATGTCTTATTAATAATGTTAGGTCAAGGAATAGGTCAAATTTATGTGTGTGTGTGTGTGTGTGTGTGTGTGCGAGAGAGAGAGAGAGAGAGAGAGAGAGAGAGAGAGAGAGAGAGAGAGAGAGAGAGAGAGAGAGAGAGAGAGAGTTTATTGTTTATTTTCTAGACCTAGGGTTTACAAATATGTTTTCAGCTGTGTCTAGGTTTATATTTGTGTTTTCTACCTAGGGTTTGCAATCTTGTTTCAGTTGTGTTTAGCTTTAGGTTTTAGTTTTCTACCTAGGGTTTCTTGTTTCAGTTGTGGTTAGGTTTAGGTTTCAGTTTTCTACCTAGGATTAAATAAGTTTTGAAAGTTTTGTTGTCTGCTACAATAATTTACAAATTAAAATAAAACTAAACATAGCAATCTATTTTAATCCTATTAAAAAAACTTTAAACATTTAATAGTAAACATAATACATTTTTTAATATTAAAATAATAAAAAACAACAATAAATTACAATTTTAATGAAAAAAGTAATAAAAAACAAGGATATGTACCTAGACTCAAAAAAACAACAATAAGGGGGTCAGTGATAGCTCTCAAAATGGGCACCTGTCGATACAAAAATGTGATTCTATTTTGCAAGTTGTGAAAATGACCTGCAAAATGGTTTAAAATAAAAATTAAATACTTTTTCAAAATGGGCACCCATTTTTTACAAAATGGGTGCCAGTTTTGTTAAAAAAAGTGCCCGTTTCAGCCCCGGTACCCAAACCAAAATAGGTGCCCATTTTATATTTACGGCTCGGGCACCCGAAGCATAATGGGCACCCATTTCTAACAAAATAGGTGCCTGTTTTGGTTTGCCAAATTTTTTTGCCGTGGACTTCTACGGAATTGGCACCCAACTTCGTGCGTGCACCCTAAAGCATTTTTGTCTTTTTGTGTTTATGTTTCAAATTTTACTTTCTTTGTTGATGTTGACAAATCCTAACAATACATACATTGAACCTCAAAGTACATGATTAATAACTATGCCTATTTGTAGTCATTAAATAATAATATAGATTCATTGTATCTTTAAGAATCATTATTGAATAATTAAATACTATGAATCAAGTGTTAAGGGGGGATCCTTAGACAAAGATAAATTTGATATTTTTTAGGGAAAATGTAATAAGTGGAAAATGTTGGCATAACATGGTTATTACATTGTCTGGTATGTAGTAGTTACATTATGCATTATAAAAGCATACAATTGGCAACTATTTTTTTTCACTTTACAAATATATTATCATCTACAATGAAATAATCACTCAATTAAGTTTTACTTTACTCTCTATCATTAAAAGGTAGAGGTTAGATCTAAAGAATAAAAATTTATACCTTATTAGGTTTTATTTGTGTCAAAATTCTCATGAAGATCTTGATGTTGACTTTGTAGAGCTCACTTTAGGAATTTTTTGCAAAGGACGCCATCATGAATGGATAGATCTAAACATTAATCCTTGTCTTCAATGCCTTGGATGCTTGATCACTTGGTCTTGAGGACTTGGCGTTATAAAATATTCATTAATTATTCTTTAATTAAGCTTATTACGATAATGCATTGCATAATAGTTTGCATATGAGACACCTAGGAGTTTGCACCTATATTTGCACATGTTGTAGGAGATATTCTACTTTAGGTGGTGAAAGTTGTTATCCTATTATACTTTATGTGTTAGATCCACCTTTAGTGCTCTTATCACATTATCATCCTCCACATTTTGCACATACTTCATTATATAATAGAGAATAATCCACCTTTCACAGACATGTGATTCCACCTTGTACGGGTGCAAAATTATTAGCTCCTTATCATGGTCTCTTATTTCCTTGCCTATATAAGTAGAATCATTATGTATATTTTAATCATGTTCATCAGCAATAATATCATCCTTGAATCTTATTTCAGTTGTCTTTCCATTTTCTTATGAAAGTTATCTTGGTTTGTCATTTGATCCTGGTGGTGTTGTAGAGTCACATAAAACTCTAACATGGTATCAAAGCTTTCTAGGTGTGAAAAATCCTTCTCAAGAGTAGTTGATTCGGTTTGATTGGATTGTAAGTAAAGAATAAGGTTGTTTGGGCATCATCATTGCATCCAAGAGGTGATTCTGACAATTTTTGACTATAAATATGCCTATATCAAGATAAAGTTATTTTTGTAGCAAAAACATTTTAGTCGAAGGACCATTTGACCCTTCCTGAGTTTGTAGAATTTGGAAATTTTTTTTTCTCTTATCATTTGTTTGTGTTAATCATGCATGAATAAGTTCACTCCTTAAATTTTGCATGTAGATCATAGAATTTCTTGTGATTGTCGTAAGTGAATGCTACATGTTGATATATTCTAAGCTAACTAAGGAGGACTTCTTTCTTTGCATTGTTAGTAACTAAAAGGAACAACAATTAACAGATGGCAGTCTATGTCTTCATCTCATCCATAATATTAGCCTCTAAGGTTATTTAATCATTGTAATTTCATGTTTTTAGCACAACGGTTAATAGAATTCACTTATTATTCAATACATCTTCTTTGTTTTTTATCTGCATTTTTTTTCTTCTTTCTTTCAGCAAGATCTTCAATTTATTTTATAGGTACAACTTCAAAATTCTACATGGTATCAGAGCAAGGTTGCTAGGAAGGATAAGTGCCTTTTATTTTCAGGTTTAAAAATAAGAGCTATTTTAGAATGAGTTTTTTCATTGCCTTGGGGGTTTCTTAATTTATTTCATGTATTCATGAATTAAAAATAAAGTTCCAAAAGGGGGTAGTCTAAGGCTAAAATGGGAATAAAATATCATCCATCTATTATCAATTTAGAAGATGGAATTATAAGTCCTAGTGTGATAGTATCCTAAAGCACTGTTGATTGATTCATCTATTACCACTTTTGTATGGGCTTATTTCTGAACCAAGTACATGTTGGCAGAAATCTGCATGTGAAAGTAGAAATGATCATGTTTTAGGATTAATTGGTTAAGTGTTGGGACCACACATCATGGGCTCTATCAAACATTGAGTTCCCTCGTACTCTTTGGGACGTTCTATGGAAAATAGATGGAGATCTAACTGATTCTCCATTCGTAGATGATTCATCTATAAATATGCTTCTCTCTCTTGATAATAATGATGATTCTATGTATGATGATGAGACTGGAGAGAAACTTGCTTATTGGAAGAGTCTTGATTGTCTTGATTTCATAGATACATCTCCTCCAAAGTTTCCTCTTTCTACATCTCCAGTATTGGAAGTTGTTTAGTCACCTCCACTTGCTAGTTTGACAAAGATCTTGTTGTCTTCAAATGCTACTTCAGATTCTCTTTAGGACGCTCATTCTTATTCTCTAGATTCAATTTCATGAGATCAATTTCTATCAGAGATCTTTTTTTTATTTGTGGAATCACCCATTTCAGATCTAGATTACACTATTAATTGCATAGATCTTCTCTTTAATGAGGGTGATTCTTCTTCAATTGTTGTAAGGGAACATTCTGATCCTCTTCCTTATTCTATAAATTATCATTCCTCAGTTTGATATGAGTGTGGATAGCTTGGCACAACATTTGAGGGAGATCTATTTTCCTTCTGAGGAGATACACAAGTCTTTTGATTGTGCTCTACATCAGTTTCTAGGAGATTTTAGATTGTCATCTTCAACAATGGCTTAATTTCTTATGGCAACATTCAACATCAACATGTAGACCACTGAGCACAGTTTGGAGAAATCATTAATTTTGAGTTTTCTTCCTACATATTCCTTTTAGGATTAGGGAGACTTCATTTTTAAATCTTTATTTTTATTTCTTCCTAAGGGGAGGAATGTTGTTCAACGATTATGGAGCACCTTCTACATCCAGTTTCGAATGTCTACCATTGACTACACATTGTGGAGGGCTACATCATCTCTTGCATTCCACTTTCTATGAGACCTTCTATAAGTGAAGGATACTACATTACAATAGCTGCCATGCATATTTAGTGTAATTTAGTTGTCCCTCTTTCCTGATTCCTTTCATTAGAATTGTCTCGTTACTTCACTCCTTAAATTGTGGATCTAGAAAATAGATTTTCTTGTGACTGTCGTAAGTGAATGCTGCATGCTGATATATTCTAACCTAACTAAAGAGGACAATTGTGGATCTAGAAAATAGATTTTCTTGTGACGGTCGTAAGTGAATGCTGCATGTTGATATATTCTAAGCTAACGAAAGATGACTTCTTTCTCTACCTCGTTAGTAACTAGGAACAATGGTTAACAAACGACAATCTCTGGCGTCATTACATCCATAATCTCAGTTTCTGAGGTTATTTATTCATTGTAATTTCATGTTTTATGCACAATGATTAATAGAATTCATCTTATTATTCAATAGCTCTCCTCTATATTTTATCTGCATTTATTTTTCTTTCTTTCTTTCAGCAAGATCTTCAATTTATTTTACAGGTACATCTGCAAAATTCTACATCATTTTATCTCTGTAAATTATCGGATCTTAGTTAAAATCAGGGCTTTGAAACGATCTATAAGGTTTTCTTACAGATCTGTTGTATCATTTGTTTGGTTTGAACAATTATTTGTATATTCGAGCACAACTTTATGTACTGGACAATGTTATGATCTGGGTGAAATATATTGATTTGGGCTTTATTTGTTTTTGTCTGAAGAGTGCAGTGGTATTATCAGATTATTTGAAGTGTTTTCCAGTTGTGAACCCTATTTTTTTTATTGCAGATCTGTATTTGGCACCTACACAGTATCTTGTCTTCCTTCACCTACAATTATCGGCTTTCATTTCCTGATTGGTCTATGTGCATACTTGCTTGGATCGGGTGCACCATCATCTATAGTTGGCCCGTTTATTTAATATATTTTCTTTGATTGGCTGACAACATCTTCCTCTAAGGCATCCGTAGCAGTACTCTGCGCAGATCATGGCCCACGTTCTTATTGTGGCCGGATCGTTGTTAGTATTGACCAGATCATGGTTCGGTGTTTGATTATGGGCAGACTGTTAGTGGTGTTCGACATTCTGAGCAATTCTCCTTTGTTAGCACACTTCAAATGCTTGGTCAATAGCAAACCTTAATCTAAGTCCCAGGACAAGCTTTATTTATTGGTCAGCTTTGGCCCTTTGACCAATAGCATCACCTTATATTGACGAATTCCTCAATTATTCTTCTATGTTTGTCATCTGATCAGTTTATTAGATCCTTATTTACTTCTTTTGTGATCTGCGCAGAGTGGATCCTTAATTGGGGGCTCACATGACTATATAGCCGTCGCATCGTGCGATAAGTTGAACAGCATTGTTTTGGGCATCGATAATAGCACTGGTTTCATATTTCATCCTCCTTGATGCAGAAGAGAGATTTTGACCACAAGTGATTGCACATCCTCACATGAGTTCACCACAAGCATGCGTATTTGTTGACAGATCGGTGATTTTTGTTGGAGATTATTTTATGTGATCGATTGGATTTTGTAGCCTGGATTTTTTTTTCCATTGCTGACAATTTTCGCAATTTATATAGCTGTGAGCGCACTCTATAGATAGGTTTTTATCAGTGAAGCACTTTTTTCATTTTGGTGTTCGATACCTTTATTTATACTAGCCAGCATTTTCCTTCATATCACAAAATTGGCAGGTCAAATCTTTTGGTTGTAGCTTCGAGTTCTAAATGCAACATAGGTGCATAATCGATGGCTTAATCTGTTGCCTCATCTTCATGGATTCATTCCTGAGCCAAAGTCAAAGTGGAAGCAATATGTTTGGGTTAATAAGAATGATCATATCAGAGGATTGATTAATTTGAGTCTCTATTTCGATTTCCACCATGATATCTACCCTAATATCAAGGGTATTGAGTGCCCACACACAGTTTAGACCATTATTTAGGAGTATTTTGGAGATGCCCATGTTCCTCAATTCGTAGATGACCACGTTGCATATTTTCTCCTTTCACTTGATGATACAAACAACATTTCCTTTGATGATGATATCAAAAAGGAAATGGAATATTATGTAGCACTTGGCATATATGATGACCTAGCGACTCCACCTACATTTCCTACTTCTCCAGATGAGATCATACATTCATCTCTTGTTGGTGATTCTAGTGAGTCATTGCAAAAGATGTCTATTTGTCTTCTTGATTGGGATTCCTATTTGTCAGACATTGGTACATTTTTTGTGGAGTCTCATATTTGAGATTTGGGAGACACACTTGAAAATATTTCTCTTCTCTTTGATGAAAGCTTTATCACAGTTGGAGAAAAATCTTCACCTTTTTTGGAGATTGACAATCATGTGTCTCCTTTTTTACATTGTTTGTCACATTTCATAGTTCACCATGATCATGCTTAGGTGATGGATTTAATGAGATTAGAGATACATATTCAGTCTTCATAGATGCTTACTTGGAGACTTCCTTCCTCCTTTCATTTGGATATGGATAGGTTCGTGAAATCTTCTATTGGGATTAATGGGATGTATGTACTAACAGGGGAGGGATAAATCAGTACCTCTAAAACTTTTGTATCCTTTAATCAATTAACCTATGTAATCAATTTGTATATCCATTTAATATTATCTATAGTATCTTGATGTGAGTTATATCAATTCATAACATTAACATACATGTGAACATTCATAGAAAGATTCATGAAAGTAATTTGACACATAACACAAGATATGATATCATAGAAAACTCCTATTAGGAAGTAAAAAACTGCAGTGCAGATGGTACCCACAAATTCTTCACTATCTGCAGATTGGAAGGGGTCAGTTATAAGGCTTACAATTTGATCACTTATGATGATATAGCCGGTTAAGAGTATATGTGGAGACCTGTTAAATTCTACTCTGTTATGAGCTTTAGCAACACTGTTGAGTGCACACTCGGTTAAGAGATTTGTAGTTGGACTGTTAAATCCACCTTCCTTGAAAGGATTTTTACACTTTGATCCACTTGTTAGAATGATAGCAAATTACAAATTGACTTGGTAAATGCAATCTCCTATTGCTAATACAGATCCAATTTAGTTTACATGAAAAAAATTATCACCTTATTGTGATTGAGTAATACCTCTGATGTTTGGTATCCTCTGTTCTTGGTTATCATAACCAAATTCTCCTTTTTCTATTATGGTTCTTAAAACGTTCAATCTAATCCATAGATGTGCTCGTATGCTTCATCCATATTCTCCTCTCTCTTCACATCCTTTTTTCATCATTGTATATTGAATGATTGCACCATCTATTATTAAGATGGATTGACTTCATTAAGTTTCATGAATAACATTGTTAACTCTAAGAGTAGGTTTACAACTTGTACCTAGATCTCCTAGTCTATGTGTTTTAAAATTAGTTAGACTAATTAAAGAACTTACATTCATGTTTCTTGTCCCTAAAGCTATGGTTTTAAAAACAAATCAATATCTTATAAATAGAATAAGCTTGCTTTATCTGACGTGGAAGTCAACTCCACTTTTTGCGGGCTGCAACTAACTTTCCGTTTTTGACTGTCAATTATACTCGAAAATCAGTTGACTATTCTTTTAGTTTTTTTTTTGGCATGCTCTTAACATTCTGTCAGTTTGCACTGCATCCTACATGTCAGGTTCGTTTCTTGGGTTCCTCTTTATCTTTTTGTCTTTGTATTTTTAGTTTACACACTAAGTTGTGTCATCGGTTCTCTTTGCACTTAGTCATATTCGGTGATCTCTTTCTATCTGATCTTCGATTTTCTCTTGTCTTCTCTTTCATTGTATGCTTACCAAAAGTCGTATTTGCATACTAATGGAAAATTAATGTCAACAATCTCTCCCTTTTACATTAGTATAAAAAACTGATATGTGCAAAATACTAACAAAATGTTAAGTATATACAACATATATAAGCCTTAGTCATTTCATTACTCCCCCTACATATATGTCGGTATATCCGTACATATAATATATTTTCCTCTCTAAGTACATATATATATCTTTGTCCATCTAAATATATCATTCATTTCCCCATATGAATATACATATACATAACATATTCCCTTTTTACATTATAGTATTCATATCATTTTCCCCCTTTTTTGATATTAAGGGCAAAGGTCATTACCTTATAATTTGTCAAAAATGTGGAAGTGTGAAGACTTCATGTCTTCCATCATTTTCTCTCATTGTTCTTTTAGGTTCTCCGGATCCATGTGCTTGAGTGTGATCTTGAAGTGCATGTCATAGATGTTGTCTGCTACAGACAACTCTAGGGTTTCTATCACTTGCCTTGCGGAACTGATATGTTGTTGTAGTAGTATAAGGTTTGGTAGAAATTGAACTTGGAGCTCAGTTACTTCTTCCCTAAAGTGTGTCTCTGCTTCCCACATTTCCTGCCTTAACCTTTTGATCTCAATGATTTTCTCATAATACAACTTAATTGCATTATCTCCATCGGTGGTTAAGCTTTTTGCACTGTTTCCTAGATCTGTATCCAGCTTTGTAATGTTGTCACTATTCTCTTTAGTGAAATTTTTTAATGTGCTCAATTTTTGAATCAAGGTTATAGCTTCAGTTATAATTGGATCTAATTCTATAATGAATTCTGATAGCTTTACCTTGTTAACTGCTACTTCTTGGCTGATGTTCTGAATAAGCTTTTGATGGTACTTTAGCTCTGCTCTCTCCTTAATTGCCTTTTTTGCATCGATATTTTTAGTTGGTATTGCTTCAGTTAGAGTGGCTAATTGATCTAGAATTGGCTTGTTCTAATCAATATAAACATCGGGCACAATTTGGTGTAATATGTCCTATGTTGTCTCTAGTACCATAGAGTCTCTGTGTTGTTTCTTCAACTTCTCCTGTAATGCCTTTCTTTGGCATATTTCTCTGTATTCTTGTAATTCCTCAAAATCAAGTGTAGTTGGGTCACACTTTGGTATTTCAATAATCTCATTCAATGTGACATCCAACTTATTCTTCTTAGATTTATTCTTCTTCTTTTGTGATTCACTTGAATGTAAAACCATTGCCAATTTGTCAGCTTTCTCAGTTGTGCTCTATGAAGTTACCTGTTGTGCTTCTTTTTGATGCTTTGTGTCAGTTTTAACTTGTCAGGTATCTGTAGACATCTTCACATTCACTTTCACATTGTCGATAGCACATTTGTCCATTTCCTCGGGAGTATCATCTTTAGGTTTGTTTCCTTCATCAGTGTCCTTAGCTTCATCATGCTTTGTTTCTGCATTCTTATCTATTGTATGCGCATCCTTTTCTATATCTCCTCCCGTAACCTTATTAGTATTGGTTACTGTTTGAGAATCCTGGATGTCTTTCTGATCATCGGTGTTGTCTTTCTTCTCCTCTTCCCCTGCATCCTCGGGAGTGTCTTTTTCTGGTGACTTGTCCTTCTCTTGTATAATATTGATAGCTTGTGTCAATATTGGCATGTTCCCTAGTACGTTCACCTGTGTAGTGTCAACTACTATTTCCTGATCATCAGTTGTATCCTTTGCAACATTAACATCTTCATCTTTATTTTTTCCTTCTGTTGGGTCGACGGTAATCTCAATGATATTATTATTCACAATGTTGTCATTTGTGGTGTCTGGCCATGATTCATCTGCAATATCTACACTTTTGTTGTCGGCTGTGTCATCTTCTTCCTTGTCTAACTCAATAAATGTATCATCTTATACATCTTTTATTATGACTTATTCTTGAGTTGCCTTATCAACATCTTTCTATTGTAGGCCTTTGCTAGGGATTTCTTCCTTAGTAGGTCTATTCATAATTTTATATCATTTCTTATGGCTATCCTATTCAAGCTCTATAATCTTTCCTTCAAGAAATCTATAGGCTCTCAACTTCGGTGAGAGATCCTTTTTGTGTTTCTCCATCATCTCATATGTTTCTTCCTTTTTGGATTCAAAAGGCATAAGAGAAACAAGTACTCTTTCTCTTATTTCCTATTCACTCTTCAAGGCAAATGTGCATCTAGCATATATTCTATCTAATAGTTCCCTTGGTACCAAACTACCTTCAAATTGCACTGGTACATATTTGAATTTGTACATTTTTTCTATGATGGCATCCTCTATTTTATTCTAATCTTCTGGATCTAATTTCAACCATCTTCTAATCTTTGAATCTGTAATAGATCTATAATTTGCAATAGATTTGCATATGTCATCAATAGATTCAGGAGCTTTTACCTTGACACTTTATGCTTCTATACCTTCATCTTGCTCAGTGTCTTGAGTATCCTCTTGGGTTCTTATGATCTTCCTTTCTCTTTGTTTCTCCCTCTCTTCAGTGTGGCAGCTTTCCTCTTGTATGTCTTGACCTTTCCTCTCTTTAAAGGTGAAGGAGCTGAATCCTTAGATATTTGGCTTCTAGTTCTTGAAGTGGTTATGGTCCTTGGCTTCTTGGTTGGTGGAGGAGATGGTGAATATAATTCTGTCACCTCAGAGTCATCCTTTTCTTTAGTTTCACCTATAGGTAATTGTCCTTCGATTTCTTCCTTCTGTTCAACTTCCTCATCATGTTTGGTTTCTTCCTATGTTGTTGATATCATCTTCTTAAGGTTCTTCACCATCTTGTCCTTTTTCTTGACAATTTTCTTAACAACCAAGCCAGATTTTATTCTTGTCTTGGCCTCCTCATATGTTCCAAACATGGGTTGTTTCTTATCCATTGGTTCATTTAATAAGGCATCAATTTCCTTACATGCAAGATCAATTTTTAACTCATATTCTAGTGGTTGAAGCCAAGTTGTCCTCGGTACAACAGGCTTGATATAAGTATGATCTGTATCAACCATAAAACATAATTCATCCTTATACTTCTCAATGAGTTGTTTGGGGATCCTTACCCTCTTTTGCATTCGGTTTTTGAATATAGAGAAGTATTCATCCATGACTGTTTCAAAGTTATCTCCTACTGTGGCTATTTTCAGATTTAGGGCTTCCTACGAAATAAGTAAAAAATAGATTTGTCAGTTTTGTATAGCTTACTATTTCCTCTTGCAATGATTTCTGATTTTCTTTGGAATTTTGTGTGTCAAATTGTGGTTTCTCTGTGATTCAGCCGATTTCTGCTAAAAAATCACCTAGGTATCTCTGTTTTAGTTGTCATGGACAATGAGTTGTATTATTTCCCTATTTATAGTTGTTTCCCTAAAATGTGTATCATTAATTCTTACCAACTCCTTAGTGTATGAAGATGGAGTTCATCGATGAAGACTTCACTTTTGATGACAACATGACATTTCAGAGTGATCGTTATACCTCTTTCTTTTATTGATAGGTTTTGGTTTCATAGACAACTTGTTCACTTTTCTTGTTTACCAATGAGGCTCAATTTACACTTAGCAACTTTGCTTTCTTATGTTAACCGATGCTTCTCGGTAAGTGTAGACAATCTTAGTTTTGAGTGTATACTGACAGGTTTTGGTGTGAATACCCGATAGCATAGTTATCACCAATTTTAACAAGTAATACCATGATGCATATTTACTTATGCTAATTTGGAATTATATCAACATATTATGAAACTGATGTAAAATAATAGCTTTTGGTAATGCAGTTCCATACTTACTTGTTCTTCTTAGGTGGGGGTGGTGATGTCACCGGATCCACTAGATGGGGTGTCACCATTTGCATTGCTTGGTCCAACTTCATCATTGTTTGAAGCTCTTCTCCACATTTTGTCTCTAGCTCTACAGATATCTTCAATGATGTTTCCATTGGGATATGTACTGGTCTCTGTCTTTTGGTCTTTGTAGTCTTTCTTGAGATGACCAACTTTATGACAGTGTAAGCATGCCATTCCAGGGTTAGTCCAGCCTCAAGACTTTCTAGTCCACTATCTCATATAGTTTGTAGCAATGTGACCAAATCATCCACATTATGTACAAGTTTTCCAATTATTTTAATCCCATACATACTAATTACCGACTCTTTTCAGTTGATAGGGATTTTCTTGACCTTTAGGCTTCCATGCTTATCTTTTTTTTTCCAACATTCAAGAGTTGTGTGCCCATTCATTTTGCATGTAAGACATTATTTTCCATGTAGGTTTTCTTCTTTGGTTGTTTCATCTCAAACTTACATTCATATGCTTAATGTCCCTTCTTGTTATATTTATAACAAAATTGTATGAATGAAGATGTAGATTTAGGAATACCTTTCATTTTGCCTCTGCATAAATTTGATGCATGACCTTTCTTTCAATAGTGATTGCATGTTAGCTTTCTTGGTCTTGGATTTTCATAGACATTCTTTGGATTAGTAAGATTTGATGATTCTCCATTCTCAGTAAAACCTAGACCATTGTTTTTGTTGACTCTTCATTGTCCTTTAAGAAAATCATCCATTCTTTTATTGCTTTCTTCATCTTTCTTGATAATTTAATTATGTTTTTGCTGAATTCTTATTTCATATTTTAAATTTTCACTCTTATCCCTCAGTTCACCAATAGCTTCTATTCTTTCAACGAGTTCAACATTTATTCTGTTTTCCTCTTGACTCATAAAAATAATCTGTTTGTAATCTCATGGTGATGCTCTATAAGTCTTTGTATTTCAGATTCTTTTTCTTGTATCTTTTTTGTAATCTTTCTTATATCATCAATAGCTCGTGTTATTTCTTTCTCAGCTTGTCTAGCATTGTTCATGACATGAATCATCCTTACCATCTATGTCTCTTGGCCATTTTGTAGAGATTTAACTTGTCCAGCCAGATGTAGATTGATTTCAGTTAGGCTTGTGATGCTTTCTTCTGATGTATTTGTTGCTTTTCTTGTAGTTGATCCTGAAGACTCAAAGAAATTTGGTATCTCTTCCTCATGATAATCTGTCTCATTACAACAAGATGCTATATTCTTTCTTTCATCTAGCAACTGTCTCATATTGATTCTAGCTTCTTTATACTATTCATAGAACATCTTCATTTCTAGTTTCTTATTTTCAATATTCTTATCAAGTCTGTACGCCTCTATTGTATGATATTTTCTCCTAAGCCTTTAAACTTTCCAAGAAGAGACTTAGCTCTGATACCAATTGTTGGGATTAATGGGAAGTATGTACTGAGAGCGGAGGGGTGAATCAGTACCTCTAAAACTTTTGTATCCTTTAATCAATTAAACTTTGTAATTAATTTGTATATCCATTCAATCTGATGTATATTATATTGATGTGAGTTATATCAATTCATAACATTAACATACATGTGAACATTCATATCAAAATTCATGAACGTAATTTGAAACATAACACAAGATATGATATCACAAAAAACTCCTGTTAAGAAGCCAAAACTGTCGTGGGGATGGTACCCAAAAAATATTCACTTCTGCAGATTGGAAGGGGCTAGTTAAGGCTTACAATTTGATCACTTCTAATTATCTACCCGGTTAAGAGTATCTGTGGAGACCTGTTAAAGTCTACGTGGTTAGGAGCTTTAGCAAAACTGTTGAGTGTGCACTCGGTTAAGAGATTTGTAGTTCGACTGTTAAATCCACCTTCCTTGAAATGATTTTCACACTTTTCTCCACTTGTTAGAATTATAGAAAATTAAAAATTGATCTAGTAAATGCAATCTCCTATTGCTGATATTGATACAGAACTAACCTTAAATATATAACTGAAATTGCAGAAGTAAACAAAGTAAATGCATAAATTCACCTTGCCTGTAAAATTCCTTGTGGAGGATTTGAATCCTTGAATCAACAAGTATGTATGCACCAATAGATCTAGAATTTAGAATGTGGGATGTCTTCAATCAATTTCTTATTGATATCCAACACCAAATCTTTAATGGGTTTTTGATTATGAAGAGGCTTGGAAGAAAGTGGATGGAGAGATCACCAAAAAGGGCACTATGTAGCTTGAATCCTTTAATGGCCTCCCATGGATCTCTTTGATGAATGTATGCTTGATGATAGATAAATCCTTGCTTCCAACCTCACTTGATTGCTTGCTTGAATCTTCACTTTGGGATGCTTAGGCTTCAATAGAGGACTTAGTTTCTCAATATCGCTTAGTGATAGTTGATTATGCTTAGAGAAAATGAGAGGAGAAAACTTCCTTTTATATGAAATTAGGGCACAATCTTCTAAGGAGGCTGACATAGGATAATTAAATTCCCATTAAAGCATTTACCCCTAAGAGAGGACCTATGTTAAATATAATTTAGGAATCATCACTTCCGAACCTGAAACAGCCGACCCGGAAGCGGGAATTAACTTTTTCAAAGACCGACATCCAGAAATCGTGGGACCCTAAAATCTAAACCTTGGGTCAAGGTCAAGGTCAACCTTTACCTAGGTATGGGTTGAGGTTGACCATAACCTAGTTTAGGGTTGAGGTCGACATAGACCAAAAAGTTTGACCTTGACCCTGAGGTCAAAGATATCAGATTTGTAGTCTAGAATGCCAGAAATTGCCCAGAGAAAGGTGGGGAATTGGGATAGAACAGGGGGAAAGCCAGGTCTAAATCAGGAACCCATTCAAGGCACTTGACATGACCCCAAAACCACTTACTCAGAAGGCTAAACCAGTCTACAATGGAAGTTCTTCCATTTTTTGACTATACATTTAGCCCCCACTTTAGCAAGGGTATGGACTCAACACATACTCTTGGTAAAGGAGATCATAAAGAATAGACAATCTTATTGGAATAAAAAAGGGATAAAGAAATCCTCAAGCCCCCAAGGGACTTAAGTCTTTATCAACCCTAAGATCATGATAAGAGAGACATCACTAGTTAAGGAAAGAGAAAGGGTGTGATCATCTCGCCAAATAAGAACTTATGTCCCATTGTGAACCACACAAGTAAACAATGTAACTGGAAAGATGAAATTGAACTGCCTAGTTAATGTGGCTACTCACTAGTCAACCCATCAGGGAGATCCTCTCTTAAGGACACCTTCCAACCTTAAGGGATAAGAATTTTAAAAAACTAGAGGGATTAATAGCTCTGTGTAATCACCTAAAAATGGTCACCTAAACCCTAGACCCCCAATCTCAGCATTTAATCAAGAAACCCTAACCTTGATTAAACCTAAGTCCTAAATCAAATAGGCAATTATCGAATTCAAATTGATCTGACCTAAACCCTAGGTCCTAATCAATTATCGTACTTGATTAATTAATTAATTCCTAAAATCATAATACATTGGCAAATAAACATTATGTTAATTATTTAATTGATATTATGAAATATTAATTAAATAAAAATTATAAAATTGTCAATTAAATCAAAAAGGAAATAAATTAATTATAAAATCATAAATGTGCATTCAAAATAAATTTAATTATTAAAAATGCATATGACATCATCAAATCCAGTTAACTGATTTATCAAAATGGAAACAATCCAGTTCCACTCAATTAACTGATTCTCCACTATTTATCATTTTGGAAACATTTTAGTTAACTGAAAACTAAATATGGAAGTTTCCAAAAAGACTAACCAGTCAGTTCAGTCAACTGACTCTCTTGACCAATCACATCGCTTGCACATGGATTATGCTTCTTCAATCGAATCCGAGCCACTCTTTTACTTCGATGTCGACCGTCGATTCGAGAGAGATTTCTATAAAAGAGAAACTCTTTTTCTTCACAAATGATCCTAATTTTTGCTTAGTGTTATAATGCTACATTTTCGTTCTTAGCTTTCTTGCATTCATAGCATTTATTTAATATTATTGTTTTATTCAAGCATGCAGATCTTAATTTAGAGCACACTTTCAATTTGGGTTTAAAATTGAATATCTCACATTTTAATTGGTGTTCTAAAAGTGAATCATAACTAGCTTGGATTGACAACAAAGTTGCATAATCATTTAGATTAATCAATAGTTTACTTTCAGCATATATATTAAATCCTTCATTTAGGTCTTCGGTGTAGTCACTGAGTTTGCAATGACCTGAGAGAAAACTCATACTCCTGCCTTCTAGAAGGCAACAGGTCGACTCTTTCAGACATGCAGGGTGAATGAATCAATATCCATTCCTGTATGCAACTGAAGAATAATGACCATGTTGAAGTGTATGGCTAAATTAGAGGCCCACATTTAGCTATCACATTTCTGGCGCCCACCATGGGGCTGAAAATCAATTTTAGGCCTCATTGTTAAATTCTATCTTTAATTCTATTTTCTATTCATTTCGACAAAAATCTGGGTCCACCAGTGTGTCTGGAACGTCATTTCGGTTAAAAAAACTATAAACACACCTATCTTAAGTGAAAATTGATTCTGTGACAAAAAAAATTTAAAAAAGAAACCGTACGGCCTTATGCATGAAAATCGAGACAAAAAAAAACCTATAAATAAGGCAAATATTTTTAATATTTTCGTGTCTGTTGTGTATTTGAAAATAATTTAGTATGTAACATCTTTTTAAAGTTTTTATTTTGTTAGATTTCATTGCAGGAGGTTTGACAAATTGTTACAAATTTTGGTGAGTATTATCTTATTTAAATGCAACCATCAACTATCGAAACCAATCAATTTACATAAGCATGGTTTGTGTTTGTTTATATGAAAGTGTTTTTCCCAAAATGCGGTGCATGTGGGATTAAAACCCCACACCACTACGCCACCACACTACCTCCCTCCCGCCACCACCGCTTCACCCACCCCCGACACCTCACCTCCACCATGCCGCCACCATCT
>MU218650.1:172794-189855 GCA_018584345.1 Thuja plicata | reverse complement strand
ATGTTAATTATTTAATTGATATTATGACATATTAATTAAATAAAAATTA
This sequence comes from Thuja plicata, assembly GCA_018584345.1. Classification (NCBI taxonomy): domain Eukaryota; kingdom Viridiplantae; phylum Streptophyta; class Pinopsida; order Cupressales; family Cupressaceae; genus Thuja; species Thuja plicata. The sequence goes on along the minus strand of MU218650.1, from coordinate 189,806 downwards.
TAAAATTGTCAATTAAATCAAAAAGGAATTAAATTAATTATAAAATCATAAATGTGCATTCAAAATCAATTTAATTATGAAAAATGCATATGACATCATCAAATCTAGTTAACTGATTTATCAAAATGGAAACAATCTAGTTCCACTTAGTTAACTGATTCTCCACTATTTATCATTTTGGAAACATTTTAGTTAACTGAAAACTGAATATGGAAGTTTCCAAAAAGACTGACCAATAAGTTCAGTCAACTGACTCTCTCGACCAATCACATCGCTTGCACATGGATTGTGCTTCTTCAATCGAATCTGAGCCACTCTTTTATTTCAATCTTGACTGTCGATTCGAGAGAGATTTCTATAAAAGAGAAACTCTTTTTCTTCACAAAGGATCCTAATTTTTGCTTAATGTTATAATGCTACATTTTTGTTCTTAGCTTTCTTGCATTCATAGCATTTATTTAATATCATTTTTTTATTCAAGCATGCAAATTTTTATTTAGAGCACACTTTCAATTTGGGTTTAAAATTGAATATCTCACATTTTAATTGGTGTTCTAAAAGTGAATCATAACTAGCTTGGATTGACAACAAAGTTGCATAATCATTTAGATTAATCAATAGTTTAGTTTCAGCATATAGATTAAATCCTTCATTTAGGTCTTTGGTGTAGTCACTGAGTTTGCAATGACCTGAGAGTAAACTCATACTCCTGCCTTGTAGAAGGCAACAAGTCGACTCTTTCAGACATGCAGGGTGAATGAATCAATATTCATTCTTGTATGCAATTGAAGAATAATGACCATGTTGAAGTGTATGGCTAAATTAGAGGCCCACATTTAACTATCACAATCTGTACAAATTTAAACTAGAGTGATCAAGAGATCCTAAAAAATAAAATGTAAAATGTCCATGCCTTAAGGATTAGTTTTTAATCCATAAAGGGAAAAAGTTTTAAGTGCTTGAGAATATTTTGGACATGTGTGTGTGTGTGTGTGTGTGTGTGTGTGTGCAAAAAGTGAGTAGAGTGTATGCCCCCACATTAAAGTCATTGCTAACACTTTAACATGAGCAATGGCTTGGACAAAAACCTTAACAAACTCTACGGATTACGTTTCCACTACAAGATGCCCCAAAATGAAGAAAAATCAAGGGAAATAAAACATAAACATACATAAGAACATAGAAGGGATCTACCTACTGTGGGGTTAGTATGATCATAAGATAACATGTATATATAAATATGATATTATTGCAAATGAATTGACATCATTCCCTAAAGAAAGTAGAACTACAATCACAATGGAGGAAAGAAACTTAAGAGTACGAAGAGGAATCTTTTCGGACCACAACCTAGAGACCAAAAAGAATCAGTGCTACCATGTCGCAGATCCAAGTAGATTATACAAGGGAAACTTTTATGAATAATAGCACAAGTACAAAATAACATAGAAACAACATATAGAAGAATAAAGATACATACAGAGGAATTGTACAATAGGTTTGAATCTTTTATCACCTTCCACCAACAAAGTAACAAGGGTCGTATAAAAGAATCTAACAAAAATTTAGCAAACACATTATGGGAGAAGCATAGTATAGCATGCAAACATGAAAAGGGCTACCATGAAGGATAGGCCAATCAGGCACATCGCCTACTCTCCCTATCTTGGTTTATATTAGTTAAGGAAGGTGGGAATCTCACAAGAGGGACTATATCCAATATAATACGAATGATAGCCAGTTCCAAACAAGGATCCTCTTAAGAATCGTGTTGCTTGATAGTAGGTGTAATTTTCAATTGAGTTGAAAGCATGTGAGATAAATCAGTATCAAGATCTATGGTCTCATATTCATCACTAAGATCAATAGGATCATCTAAATTATCTTCCTCATCAAGATTAATTAAAATGGGATCTAAGATGCGAATAGGATCATCACAATCATTCATCTTAACATCATTATGACTATTGACTTCTTTCAACATATCAAGCATAGGTTGGTCAAAAGAAGGTAAAGAGTTTTGAAGAAGATAAGCATAGGCCCTAGAATTAGCTCTACGCTTCTTACGATGTTCATTAGTAGATTTATTGCATTTTTCTTTGCTTAACACATGTTGAGAACTATGAGGAATAACGACTGATTCATTCACATGTTCTATAGGAGGATTCTCAATGGGTTGTAATGAAATAGTAGAAGTTTGATGATTAGAATTAGAATTAATGGCTAAAGGAGGTATGGAAGGAGTAGGAAAAAGACCATGGTTGATATCTATCTGAGGTATGCTTAACTCAAAATTTTTGTGATGTTTGTAACCTTGATATGAGAAAAAAAGATGATCAGGGCAAGGAGGACATGAGTTAGGTAATGAAGGCCAGAAGAAATCAAGAGTAGCACAATCTCTAGGCCTAGAAGGTTGATACAAACTATGATTAATTGTTTTGACTTCTCCATTATGAATGAACTTAAGACATTTATGAATAGGAGAAGAAATAGCATGCATAACAGTTATCCATGGTAAACCAAATTTGATTTGAAATTGATCAGAAGTAGGAATATCAATGAAGGTAGTATCTACAACTTTACCACAAAGTTCCACCAGTAATTTGATAGAACCAAGTGCAAGATAAAGAAAACCATTACAAGTTTGGATCCATGCATTAGATGGATCATAGCAATCACGTTGTAAGTTTTTAATAAAAATATTTTCCTCAGTAATGATATTTATTAAATATGTGGGATGAAAAAGACAACCACGAGTAGGTATCTTAGCAATCCTAGCGTAGATGTAAAGGGGACCATTAAGAGCTTTAGTAATTTCAGAATCATAAAAGGTGATTAAACGTTCCCTGGGTTGCTTATCCTTAGTTTGTTTTTGAATTTTAGGTGGAAAGGGAAGTTGAAGTAGAGGTGAAGGATAATGAACAATAGGTTGAGATGAAATGACACTCTTCACATGATAAACAATGTGATTAAGATCATCCATCTTTGAATCATAAACAATATCCACAGAAGATGGTTGAGCTATGGTATTAGTATATAATGTAGGTAAAGGATTCACATAAATTTGAAGGATTTGATTAGGAGGAGAAAAATATTTATTTCCACTACCATCAAAATTATCAACAGACAAAGCCTTAGAATCAATTAAATCTTGAATTTTATGCTTTAGAGAATAACATTTTTTAGTATCATGACCATTCTGGAGATGGTATTGAAAAAAAGCTTTAGAATCAAATGATTTTGATGCTATCATGGTAGGGAGAAGAGGTCGAATAGGAGGCAAGGTAATCATATTAGGTCTTAATATCCTACTCATTATAGAATGTAAAGTTTCAGATAGAGGAGTAAACATACGATTCATATGAAAAGTAGTGGATTCAGAAGTGGCATTATTGGATGTAACAACAACTTAATCAGCAACCGCATTCATCTATTTATTAATCTTGACATAGTTGTTAGGTTTCTGAAACTTATTAGGATTAGGACCATTATCACTCTTATCAATGTGAACAGGATCCATTGGAGTGTTTCTCTCAAATTGACTCACTTGTAACTGATAATGGTGAAGTGATGCACAAAGTTGTTGAAAAGAGGTAAATTCAGTAAGCAGAATCTTATCTCTAATATCCTTTTGTAAAATTGAAATAAACATGTGTTGAATATCAATATCAGGAATAGAATAATAAATCTAAGCATACAAATGCTTAAATCTACCAATGAAATCAGTCAATTTTTCCTTAATGTTTTGTTTACAATGCATTGAATCAGTTAAGGAAACTTGTGGACCAATGTTATTTTGAAATTGTTGGATAAAGGTATTAGCAAGTTTAGGAAAAGAATCAATTGAATAAGGAGGTAAATAACAATACCATTGCAAATCCTTATCACGAAAAGTTCTAGCAAAAAAATAAGCTAAAACCCTATGGTCATGAGCATAATCACTACAAAGGATTTGAAATGTTTTAACATGAGTGACAGGATCACCTTACCATTGTAATTCTCAAGACGAGGCATATCATCTTGTTGAGGGAAAACAACATGAATGATTTCTAAGGATAAAGGACTACCCATGTCACATGTAGGAATGCTAAACTTGGATTGGGTTAAATATGCAAGTTGTTGTTATAAAGATGACATGGTTTGAGCCAAACTAATAAGTGTGGAATAATTAGAGGAAACATGTGGCATAGAAATATTAGGAATACTAGGAAAATTGTAGGAAGCAGCAAGAATAGAAGACACAACCAGTGGAACATTAGGAACCACGGTTGGAAGGGGATTAAAATAATTAAAAGGTACACTATGATATGAGGGTTGTGAGGTAGGTAGAAATACTAAAGGACCACTCATAGGAATAGATGAAATTGGGTTATATTTAGTCATCAAAGGAGAAGTATAAGTAGGAATTCTAGGAGTGGAAGAAGGTCCTTTACTAGTGATAGGAGGTGTATATCCTAATTCTTGAGCCTCTTGAGCTAAAGGTTTAACATTTAAATGCACAAGATGAGTAAGACCACGCAAGAAGTTAACACCTTGATCATTATCATAGGGGAATTTCTTAAGAGCCTCTATAGCTTGGATGGAATCTTGATTATGATTTTCCTAGATAAGCCAATTTCTCATTTTATCAAGTTTAGTTGAGAGTTTTTGCACTTGTTCAGGATAAAATCTTAAGGCATAATCCTCATCATGAGATGAGTGAGAAGAGTTATGCTCCATATAAGGATTGGAATCATGAGTTATCAAATTATCATCTGGGATCCTAAGGGAAGGAGAGGAAGACTCAGGATCAAAGGAACTTATAAGTCTACGGCTTCTTATAACTAGGATAATATACGTAGGACTAGAAGTGGTAAATCAAATACACCAATGCAATGCAAATGAACTAATGCAAGGTTTTGATTTATGAATTTTAAATGTAATTGAAAGAACATGCAAGATCTAGCATAAACATGTAAATCTAACACCAAAAAGAAAGAGATGTCTATCACGGGTTCAAAAAAATGTAGAGGAAGAAAATTGATTGTTATATATGTTTGATTGATTTGGGGTGTATTTCCTTAACCTTTCCATTTAATTTAGTTTTGTTTTGAATGTGTATTGAAATGTGATTAAGCATATAGGGGGAAGGGAGATAAGATGTTCCTCTTTTAACCCCAAATGCACAAATGAAAGATCCAAGTTGATTAACCCAAAAGAAGGGTGAATGCACAAGTGACTCAATCATTTGGAAATGAGAGAAAGAAAGAATATCTTAAATTTTGTTTTATAATTAAAGAGATATGATATATAATAGTAATTGAAAAGGATGAGAGGAAGTACTAACCTTAAAGAATTGAAGATCAAAGAATGTTGTTTTTTGAGGTCTATACTCTGTTTCTAGAAAATTGAAAGTATGATCCAGAAAGGAAATGTAGAGACGAACAAAACCCAAAAATATTTTTCTGATCCAAGACCGTCTTATGTAAAAGGTCAACCTTGACCCACTAATCTCACCACTAACCCAATAATCTCAACCCTGACCTGCACATGTCCGACATAAAATTTGTTCACGGATCCCGATAGTTCACTGAAAAGGGTATCCAAATCCGAGTTCGAATCTTCAATCCTGAACCTGTACCTACAAGAAAAAGAGATTTGTTTGTTGGGGGGATGGGTTTTCCTTATTCAAACCCTGATTTAGGAATTAACCTAAAATATATAATTGAAATTGTAGAAGTAGACAAAGTAAATGCATAAATTCACCTTGCTTGTAAAAGCCCTTGTGGAGGATTTGAATCCTCAAATCCACAAGTATGTAAGCACCAATAGATCTGGAATTTAGAATGTATGATGTCTTCAATAAATTTCTTGTTGATCTCAAACACCAAATCTTTAATGGGTTCTTGATTATGAAGAGACTTGGAAGAAAGTGGATGGAGAGATCACCAAAAAGGGCACTATGTACCTTGAATCCTTCAATGGCCTCCCATGAATCTCTTTGATGAATAGATGCCTGATGATGGATGAATCCTTGCTTCAAATATTTCTTTATTTCTTTCTTGAATATTCACTTGATAATTTTTAGGAATCAATAGAGGACTTAGTTTCTAAATATCGCTTAGTGATAGTTGATTATGCTCAGAGAAAATGAGAGGAGAAAAATTCCTTTTATATGAAATTAGGGCACACTCTTCTAAGGAGGATGAAATAGGAGAATTAAATTCTTATTAAAGCCTTTACCCCTAGGAGAGGACCTATGTTAAATATAATTTAGGAATCATCACTTTGGAACCTGAAACAGCCGACTCGGAAGCGGGAATTAACTTTTTCAAAGACCGACATCTGAAACTGTGGGACCCTGAAATCTAAACCCTGGGTCAAGGTCAAGGTCAAACTTGACCTAGTTCAAGGGTGAGGTTGAACTTGACCTAGGTCAGGGTTGAGGTTTACATAGACCCAAAATTTTGACCGTGATCCTGAGGTCAAAGATCTCAGATTTGCAGTCTAGAATGCTAGAAATTGGCAAGAGAAAGGTGGAGAATTGGGGTAGAACAAGGGGAAAGATAGGTCTAAATCAGGAACCTACTCAAGGAACTTGAAATGACCCCAAAACCACTTACTTGGAAGGATAAACTAGTCTATAATGGAAGTGCTTCCATTTTCTGACTATACAGTTTTGTTGGTGTGCTCTTAACTCTCTATCAGTCTGCACTGTATCATGCACATCAGGTTTCTCTGTCAGTTTCCTCTTTGTCTTTTTGTCATTGCATTTTCAGTTTACACACTAGGTTTTGTTGTTGGTTCTCTTTTCACTTAGTCATCTTCGGTGATCTCTTTCTATCTGATCTTCAGTTTTCTCTTGTCCTGTCTTTCGGTGTATGCTTACCAATAGTGTTGTTTGCGTACTAATGGAAAATTAATGTCATCAATCTTCATCATCCTATATTTGGATTTTAATTTCTAGTTCCTATACTATAATGGTAAACATTCATGTATTTATACTTGGTTTATATTCCTCCCAAGGGGAGAAATGCTTTTTGTAGGCACTCAACTATGTTTTGTCTCCATGCACTTACAATATTTGTAGGACATTGTTCATCATGGGGATATCTTGTCTCCTTCTTTCCTTCCTATGGAGGGATTATTGATTGTATATACATGATGCATGTATTCCTTGAGGGGTATTGAGTCCTCCATCCATGTATCTTGTCTACTTTCATCTCTGTTTCGGAGGGGAGTTTTTTCGAATAAGGTTTTCTCCCTTTCTTCTCATTAAATGATAGAATGCATTATACATGAGTACCTAACATGGCCCAATAGTTGGGACTAATATTTCATTGTGAGATTAAGTGCATTCCCCGATGATGTACTTAAGGGGAAGTGTTGGTGTAATTAAGTATTCATTAACTGCACTTTACTTCAACTTACTTTGGATAATGCATTGCTTTTTGGATAATGCATTGCTTAGTAGTTTGCATATGAGACACCTAGGAGTTAACACCTATATTTTCACATGGTGTAGAAGAAACTTTACTTTATGTGGTGATGGTTGTTATCACATTCCACTTTCTGTGTGAGATTCACCTTTAGTGCTCTTACTACATTGTGATCCTCCACATGTTGAACATACTTCATTGCATATGGAGGATGACCCACCTTTGGTTGACATGTGATTCCACCTTGTATGGGTGATAATCCACTCCTCATCATGGTCTCTTATTGACTTTCCTATATAAGTAGAGTCATTATGTACATTTTAATACTCTTCATTAGTGATAATATCATTCATGCATCTTATTGCATTTGTATTTCCATTATGTTGTGGAAGTTATATCGGTCTTTCATTTGATTTAGGGGGTGTTGTAGAGCCACCTAAAACTCTAAGAGGAGAAATCCAACAGACAAAGATAATTCTCACACCCATAAGCTAATTGTTACACAGTTTAAATTTATGGACCATATTGGTGGGAGAAACTCAACCAAGGCAACCTATTATTTAGTACTGATTTTTGCACTTGAAGATAAATCTTTGTTTGCATGCATAATAATTTTTTTGTTAATCTCTATATAATTTGAGAAGTGTATCATTGATGTCATAATAGGATATGGACCATATTCTATTGTAATAAATTTTACTAAGAGTAATTATGAGTCATGGGCAAAATGAATCATCATACATTGCAGATGGCTTAATCTCTTGCCTCATCTTTATGGATTCATCCCTGAGCCAAAGTCAAAGTGGAAGCAATGTGTTTGGGTTAATAAGAATGATCATATCAGAGGATTGTTTTGTTTTAGTCTCTATTTGGATTTCCACCACAATATCTACCCTAAGATCAAGGGTATTCAGTGCCCACACACAGTTTGGACCATTATTTGTAAGAATTTTGAAGATCCCCATGTTCCTCCATTCCCAGATGATCCTGTTGTAGATTTTCTCCTTCCACTTGATGATACAAACAACATTTCCTTTGATGATGATATCAAATATGAGATTGAATATTATGTAGCACTTGACATATATGATGATCTAGCAACTCCACCTACATCTCCTATTTCTCTAGATGATATCACACATTTATCTCTTATAGTGATTCTAGTGAGTCATTGCATAAGATATATATTTGTTTTCTTGATTGCAATTCGTATTTGTCAAACATTTGTACATTGTTTGTGGAGTCTCATATTTCAGAATTGGGAGACACATTTGAAGATATTTATCTTCTCTTTGATGAAACCTTCATCACAACTGGAGAAAAATATTCAGCTTCTTTAGAGATTGGAATTCATGTGTCCCCTTCTTCACTTTGTTTGTCAGCTTTCATGGTTCAACATGATCACGATTATGTGATGGATTCTAAAAACTTAGAGATACCTATTTAGTCTCCATAGATGCATACTTGGAGACTTCCTTCTTCCTTTCATTTGGATATGGATTGGTTTGTGCTATCTTAATCATCCTATATTTAGATTTTACTTTCTAATTCCTATACTAGAATGGGAATAATTTATGTATTTGTACTTTTTTTATATTCTTCCCAAGGGGAGAAATAATTTTTTTAGGCACAAGATTATGTTTTGTCTTCAAGCACTTACCATATTTGCAGGACATTGTTCATTATGGGGGATATCATGTATCCTTCTGCTTCATATAGAGGGATTATTTCTTATATATAAATGATGTATGTAGTCCTTGAGGGGTATTGATTTCTCCATCTATGCATCTTGTTTAATATCATCTCCCTTTTGGAGGAGAGTTTTGTCCCATGAGGTTTTCTCCCTTTCTCTACTTTAAATAAGAGATTGCATTGTACATGAGTACTTAACATGGGCTAGGAGTTGTGACCTATATTGCATTGTAATTTTAAATACATTCCCCTATGTTGCACTTAAGGGGAGATATTGGTGTAATTAAATATTGACTAATTACATTCTACTTAATCTTAATTAGGATAATGGATTGCTAAGTGGTTTGCATATGAGACACCTAGGATTTTGTACCTATATTTGTACATGGTGTAGGAGAAATTTCACTTTAGGCTATGATGGTTGTTATTAAAATCCATTTTATGTGTGGGATTCACCTTTATTACTCTTATCACATTATGATCCTCCACATGTTGCACATACTTCATTGCATATGGAGGATGATCCACCTTTGGTGGACATGTGATTCTACCTTGTATATTGGTGATAATTGACTCCTTATCATGGTCTCTTATTGAATTTCCTATATAAGTAGACTTATTATGTACATTTTAATCATCTTCATTAGCAATAATACCATTCTTGCATCTTGTTGAAATTATATTTCCATTATCTTGTGGAAGCTATCTTGGCCTATCATTTTATTCTTGGGGTGTTGTAGTATCACCTAAAACTAAGAGGAGAAATCCAACACAGGAAGAGACTTCTCCCACATATAACTTGATTGTTGCATGGTTTAAATTTATGGACCATATCGATGGGAGTGAATCAACCAAGGAATCCTATCATGCCTAATTTCAACCCAAATCAGGATCTAGGGTCCATAAATATCGATATAAAGCCAAAATTTTACCTAAAATTAAGATATATAAAGGATGTCGAAAACAGAAGTCCATGAAGACTAAAAAGGGACCTAGGTGATTAATATATATGCAATTTATGCTACTATTATTATCCCCTACTTTAGCAAGAGTATAAACATACATTCATAATCTCGGTAAATTAGATCATATTATTCGAACACTTTAGTCAAGGTATTAAAGAGATATGGAACACCAAGCCGCCCATTGATTAGGAACCATATAAGTATAATAAAAACACAAAAGGGGTGACATATGAAAAGAAAGAGAAATGAAAGACATTATTACATACTTCCCTAGTAGGGTTAATCTTAGTATAAGTCATCTACAGAGATTGATATACCGGAGAACTGAATAGTCTAGAAAGTTGTGTTCTGCTAGTCAAATCACCCTAAGGATAATCAAGAAAAATATTTAATGAGAGAAAAATTCTCAAGAGAATATTACAAAGAAAAATGAATAGTTTTCAAAGTGAATTTAAAATATGAAAATTAAAATTTATTCTATCATGTGCATAAGGTGTAATAAAGAGCGAAGTGTATGCCCTCACGTTAAAGCTATTGTGTATACCTTACTGAGAGTAATAGATTTAAAATAACATACATACATCCAAAAGACAAGTATATTTCTGCAATGATATGCCCCCAAGAAATGTTAAAATGAAGAGTAATAACAAACATGAAAAAATTAGGCTACCTAAGGTTTTGGCTAATTGGGGTCAGTATGTGTATTTGATAAATCAAATATATCAAGTATAAGTGTAGTGAATTGATCTCATCCCCCAAAGGTAGTGGAAATAATAACACAATAAAATAAGAGCACATAATATTAACAAAAAAAATTATTTTTGTTTCCACATGGTGGAGACAAAAAAGATATAGATCTCAACACTCTTCATCATCCCCAAGTAGAAAACACAAAGGCAATATTCAATAATAGCATGTGTGTGAATTAAAATATATATACCATATAGAAGAATTGATATACAATAAGAATAATATCACAATAGGTTTGATCCCCTTATTACCTTCCACCAAGAGAGAAACAAGTGTCATCAAAAGAGAGCTTAACCTAACACAAAGATACTATCAAGGAGCATGTCATGGGGAAAGCATACTGCATGCAAGAAAACTGTTGCCCAAATTTTCCATCCTATGCAATTTGGCCTATTTTTTGTCCTCACATTCATACTCATTCTCTGAATTTCTTTCTTTCTTCTCTTTCCCGGGCTTTCTGATTTTGAATCCTGTATTAAAACATGCAAAAAAAATGGTCATGTCCCTTTTCGAAGTTATGTCTCAGCTCATTACTCTGTCGCATTAGTTATTATTTCATGTCCTTATATTGCGCGACTGCATGACGAGCCGTTAGAGATAGTCATCGTGCAATAATGAGCTATCTATGTCAAGTCTTTCAAGTTGTGCGACTGAGCGGGTGCAGTGCTTAAGGTATGTATCGCGCAGTCGCAATGTCTGTTTCATGTCAGGTTTCAAGGACTGCGAGTCGGTGACGAGTAAAGTAAACAAATGTCGTGCACTCACAAACAGTCATAAAGGTGAACAGAAAATAGCTCGCGACTAGGCGATGAGTAAAGAGGAGAAGGCCATCGCGCACTCGCCGGTTAGTAAAGAAAAAAGAAGATCAGATCGCAAGCATGTGACGAGCAAAAAAGCAAGGCTCGTCGCTCACTCACTGAGCAATGAAGATGAAGGGCGATCAACCTGTGAGTCTGCAATGAGCAACAAGAATGGTAATCACGCAGTCGCTAGTGAGTAAAGGTGAACAGAAAATAGCTCGCGACTAGGCGACGAGTAAAGGAAAGAAGGTGTCGCTCAGTGTCTGATCAGTTTGATGAATGAAAAAGAGGGCTCACAATTTTGCGACCAAGAAAGCAGTTCAACCCATTGCTCATCTGCTAATGTTTTGGGGTGATCGGAGTTGATCTCGCGAGGGTGTGATTAACAGGAAAATAAACTCATCGCTCAATTGCTGATCAAAAGGGATAAAATAAAAGTAGCTCGCGGGTGAGAGACTATGGAAAAAGGAAGCTCGTCGCATGCTCGCAGTAAAAGGGAAGGCAAAATTTTAAAGCTTGCAAGTTGGTGACCGAGTAGAAGACAGCTACCGTCGCCTACTCACACATAGAATAAAAATAGAGTAAAGGGCTGAGTGAGTGCGCGATCAGACAAAAGATGTAATGAAGAAAAAGGATTGTCACTTAGTCACTCAGAATCTAGAGGAAAGAAAACACAGCCTACGACGGTGCGGTAATGAAATAACTGAAGGTTTTCAGAACCCAGGTTGTTAAGTTGCAGAACATAGATAATTTGCCAGTTTGCGGGGGTATCCCAGGTGGATCAGAGTATTCTAAATTTTAGGAAATTGTGCACAAAATATTTTGTTGATCTCTGATTATATTTGTATCAATATCGGTAATGGAAAGGAGATTCATAATGTGCAATGAATAAAAAGAAGGAATCACTCATGCACAAAAGGCAAAGAGTCAGAAAAATTAGATATTTTCTCAGTCTCTGGGAATCAGATATTTTACAGATAAAAGATCAGCTTTGAAAAGGTCAGAGGATGCATTTTTGGGGGCTGCAGAATAGTTAATGCAATCTAGAGACTTTTGTGACTCTTCTGGAGGGATAGGACTACTTCTGAGAAGGGGCATTTATGTTGATATTTACTGAGAAATGACTTTTGGGTCACCAAGTGGTTTTTTGTAGATCTTTGAAGGGATAAGCGGTGACTGGACAGGCCAAAATCTGATCAATAAGTTATTGATCTCCAAAAATGTAGTTGGCTAAAAAGCATAAGTATGAGTTGAGGACTCATTTTGAAAAGAGGTTCAATTTTGTAAAGGAGAGAAGCCACTTTTGCAAGAAAGTTATCTTTTCTCAGAAAGCCATCTGTGGTATTTGTTATACCCTCTAGTTCTTCTACTCTTTGTAATCTCCCATTGATAATTAAGACACTCTTGAGGTACTTGTGATATTTGTTCTATCCCTGTCTTCACTATCTTGATTATCTCTTATTGGATTGAAGTTTATGAATGTTGTTAATGGAAATTGGGGTTCCTAGTCTCTCTCGCTTTCTGTTCTTTTGTGTGTTACTACATCTGATCTGATTTTAGATGTTTTGTGGGTATACTACAACCCCTAGCAGTCTTGTCTCATTCCTACACCTAGTTGCAGAAAAGGATGTTTGTTTGTAGGTCATAGGTCGAGTCCTCTGTTCAGACCCTCCTGTGAAATACTTATGCTAGCCTATCTAGTGAGTTGTGACTTATTAGACCTAATTCTTCCATTGGTTTCATTCTTCTATACTGAGATCCAAACTCTAATTTCGGTGTATCACCTAGTAGGTAGTTTGCTTTCAGTTATTTCCCTTTCCATGCAATCCTTCTAAACCCTTTTCCCCTCAAGTTTATTTCCCTATTTAAGAGCAAGCTAAGGTGATGATCCAAGAGGAACCAGCCTAGAATCTGGAGGTCTCATCTCAATTAGTAGAGGTCCCACAACCTTGAGATGACTCCCTTGTTATACTGGATTATCAAGACCAAGAGAGCTTGAGATCAGAGGCACAAATTCAGTGTATAACATTTCTGGCACGCCCGGTGGGATAGTAAAGAAGTTCATTATAGAACATTATGTTATCTCTGATATGAAAGTCACATAATACAAAATTTTAAGAAGTTGTTCTGACAAGTATATCTGGTGACTCCACTGGTTTTCAAGTTTTAGGCCAGCCTTGTTTAAGGTATATGAGAAAGATTGGAACTAGAAGCTCCAAACCCACTAAATTTTTAGAGTTTCCCTTGAAGAGATGTCACAAAGCCAGGTCAACTCAAAGGGAGTCCCCTGCAAGGAGAGTTCAGTCTACACCTCCCTATTCATCAGAAAAGAGACCTTTTTCTTTCCATTATAGAACAAGAGGAAGATCTCTAACCAGGGATCTAGGGGAGGAAGATTCAAGTATAGCTCATATTATTGTGAATCTTCAAGTTTCAGCTCTTGCAATGGCTAGAAATTTTTCCTTTGCACCTTTCAATCAAGGGAGCCTGTTAAATATTGCAGTGCATCATGATGTGCCCTTGGTGGCATTAAAAAGCTTTCCCGATTTCACAGGTGAAGGGCATACCACAAACTTTGATCACATAAGAGATGTGACTACCATCTGCAGCATCCACAACATTACTCAAGAAGATGTAGCCACCAAATTATTAGCAGCATCTCTAAAAGGTAAGGCTCTTGAATGGTTTAGAACTTTGACTGTTGGGTCTATTACTTCTTGGGATGAATTAGGGGATGCATTAAGTAAGCATTTTGAGGATAAATCAGATAACTTGTCTCTGGTTGAGCAGTTAACAACCATTAAGAGAGACCCCCAAGAACAAATGAAAGATTATAATAGTAGATTCCTTAAGACATGGAATAGAATTCCAGTTTCAGTCAGACCATCAACAGACCATGCCTTTTTATACTATTTACAAAGTCTGAACGGTCAAATATCTGTCATGATCTAGTCTATGGGAGGCACTTACTATTGCCCAAATTTCCATTCCCTAAGCAATTTGGCCCTTGTCTGTATTTCCCACCAAAGAAATGGCTAAACCATTTTCAAAAGTCTTACTCTTGTCTCATCGCACAATCACGGTGGAGTTATGTTCAAATCATTAAGTTGCGCGAGTGCGCGATGAGTCGCCAATCGCGGTAATCGCGCAATCGCGATCTATTCCTACATAAGTCTGATCCATCTGCGAGCAGGCGATGAGCTAGAATGAAGGTCATCACGCAGTCATGATCTACATTCATGTTGTTTTGTTCTATGCGTGAGTGTGCGATGAGGTGTTTCAATGATGCATCCCGCACTCGCGATGTCTGGCTCAAGTCGGGTTTCTAGCTGGCGGGTCCACGATGAGCTAAAGAAAGTGTTGTCGCGCAGTCGCCAAGTCATAAAAATCAAAGGAGAATGGCTTGCGAATAAGCAACTTGGTGACTGATTAACATTGACACGCACTCACCAATGTTTTAGAATGATCAAGTAGCGGCCTGCGACTATGCGACGAGGTAAAATCAATAGGTCATTGTGCACCCATAACAGTTATGATGAAGCAATGTAATCAGTTGCGAGTACGTGACGAGCAAAGAAAGGAGCTCATCGCTCAATCGTGCAGGTAATTCTCAAAGTTTAGGAGAGCTCGCCATCTCGCGACGAGCAGAAAGCAAAGCCTCATCACGCAGTCATGATGTTTATTTCACGTCAGGTTCCTAGCTCGCGAGTTGGTGATGAGCAAAATGAAGGGTGCATCGCGCAGTCGCATGGATAGTTTTCAAAGATGATATGGGTCTGCGGCTAAGTGACTAAGAAAATGTAGTGCTAATCGCTCACTCGCCGAGCAATGAAGATAAAGGACGGGAAACCTGCGAGTGTGTGACTGAAGAAAATAAAGAAGATGTTGTGTAGTCATCGAGCAGTTTGAATGAAGGAAAAGGAGCTCACGACCGAGTGACCAAAGGAACAGAAGGGCTCATCGCGCAGTCGCCGAGCAGAAAAGATAAACAGAATGTTGCTCGTGAGTGTGCGACTAAAGTAAAACAGATGCTCGTCGCTCAGTCGCCATTCCATAAAGGTGAAGAGTTTTCAGCTCGCGACTGAGCGATTGACAAAAGAAAAGGCCTCGTCGCTCACTCACCGAGTAATTAACATAAAGGAAAAATGGCTCACGAGTGCGTGACCAAATGAAGAATGGATGTTGTCACACACTTGTGTAGGATGTAGAAACAGAGTATGGGAGGCTGCGAGTTTGCGACTGAGGGGGAAGGTGCTGTTTGCCATTTTTTGGCTGTTTCCTGAGAAAAATATGTGTAAGCCTATAATTTTCCCAGAATTTAAAATGTAAAACAGAAGGGAAGATCAGATTGTTGTTAAGGACAGAAATCTTAGATATTTTCTCATCTCTGGGAATCAGATATTTCACAGATAAAGGATCGGATGTTTGAAAAGGTCAGAGGTTGTATTCGCTCAAATATGCAGAATAATTATTGTATTTTAAAGACTTTTGTGACTCTTCCAGAGAGACATGACCACTTCTACAGAGAAGCATTTATGTTGATATTTTGAAGAGATGACTTTCAGGGCTAAGCGGTGGCTAGACAAGAAAAAGATCTGATCAGGAAGTTATTGCTAAAAAATGCAGTTGGCTTTGAAGTTGTATAAATATGAGTTGAGGACTCATTTGTAAAGTTAGTTCTGATTATGTAGAAAGCATGCTTTGTGGCAATTTTCTTTCCTTGGTATATTTTGTGCATGAGTCTGTAACTCATTGTGAGAAGTAATATGCAAAGTTTCAATTCTTGGATCAATTTGTTGGATTGTGTTAACCTTGTCTCTTTTCTGCTTGTCTATATGTGTCCTGATTGTTGATGGATTAACTGTGGATGATTTTATTCCTCTTAATTAGTCCTTTCATAGCATCTACTAGCAGAAAAGTATGTCTGCTTGCAGGTTGTAACTAGTGTTTTACTGTTTAAAGCTGTTAAATGTGAAGAAGTCTTTCCTTTAACTGGTTTAATCAGGGCCTTGTTATGAAATATTGATGCATGCCTATACAAGGGACTAGTGTTTTATTTACAATTCAGAGTTAATTGACCCAGGGATTTATCCTGTGTGTGTTATTTTTTCATGCCAATTTCGGTGCATCACCTAGTAGGTAGTTTGCTTTCAGTCATTTCCCTTTCCAAGCAATCCTTCTAACCCTTTTCCCCTCAAGTTTTACTTTCCTGTTTAGAAGCAAATTAAGGTGATTATCCAAGAGGAACCAGCCTAAAATATGGAGGTCTCATCTCAGTTAGCATAGGTCCCACAACCTGGAGATGATTCCCTTGTTATACTGGATTATCAAGACCAAGAGAGCTTGAGATCAGAGGTGCAAATTCAGTGTATAACATTTCTGGCATG